>JAEMWC010000683.1:0-45000 GCA_016490735.1 Pachyseris speciosa
CGCAACCAATAAACTGATTCATGGGCTTGTTGAGGTGTGTAACGAGGATTGTAATAGCACCTGCTTTGTCTATATCAAACTCGCATTCATGTTTGTAAGTGGATTTTTGGTGATATCATTCAGTCTTTAAAAAGAAGCAATTCCAATCTTGGCAAAAACAACAATGGAATATTCACAAAAGTTCACAGAACGTTACAGCTTACTTCCAAGTCATGGGCAGGAGTAATACTAATTAGTGTTGGTATTGAACACAATAATAGTAGCTGAATAACAACAATCGCAATTTACCTTTGCCATCGAAGGCCTGGGAAGTATGGAAATACTCTCTCTACTTTCCCTAGTTGAGTTTTCTGTATCACTCAAAGAGAAAACAACTCCAGCCTTGCTATCTGCTGGTACTTTTTCGATCATCGCTGAAAGATTAATTGAACAAGATGTTGAGATGTTTAACAAAGAGACCAGTGGCTCTCACTTAGATTCATTTTCATTTATGGTGCTTTGTTGTTGTTGTTTTGTTGTTTCTACACTATTCTGCTTATAGTTGTTCCTGCGTAGTAATAAGGGAATGCGTGGAATAAAGTTTTCCTGTGGAACAGATATTCTAAAAATAATACCTTTCTTTGTTGATGTTTAGTGAATAGCTATTTAGATGTTTGTGGTTAATAGTACTATATATATTTTTACATTTAGGAATACACGTACGTATTTCGAACGAGCTTGTATAGCTCCTAAACGTTACGTGTTTCTTCTTTCTGCATGAGATCCGTAGACATCGTACAGAATAGGTTGGACCGAGACTGTGAACCTTTTAACCTCTAATGCAACCCAAAGGGTTAGGCTGGCAGGGCGTGAATTTACTGCTGCAACAATCTCCCAACAGATAGCTGATATTCTGCGCATTACTAGCAAACCGTGCTCTGTTCATCTACTCTATCTAGTTGTAGACTGGTCTTGTTTCCTTCATCTCCACTCGTAAAAATCGAGAGGTATGTTAAAGGACCACACGTTGATCACTCAGAATAGGGAGCGCATTTGTCTTGTTGTGGCCAGTGTTTCAAAGCAGGTAAATTGGTCGGGTGGACACTGGTGTATGTACTCGCGAAAGCTTCAGAAACCAGCTGTGTTATGATGCGGGGAAACTTTAGTGGTAAAATCTGTTCAATCAATACTTTTTTACTTGAAAATTAAATTGCAAAGAGATGTGCCAAAGAGATGTGCCCCGTGAAAGAGTGCCCTCCGATCAGATGCAAATGTCACTTACCATAGTGTTCTGTGGAAGTATTCCGGCTCTCATTTGCTTTGAAATGAATCTTGGCGTATTTAATGGCAAAGGACTCCAACTGCCAAGTGGCTAACAAGACATTAATGCCCTTGTTTTTGACCGATTCCCTTTGAAAGGCTTCCAATAATTTGTTGATTGCGTTCTCAGCAATCTGATGATTTAAAAAAATGTTATGGTTAAAGACTAGAAAAATCTCCGACAACGAGCAACCTGCTTCCTGCACCGAGCAACTAGAAAGATATCTCATCAACTTGACTTGACTTAACTCTCGGCAAAAAATAACTGACATTCAACTATTGCATTTCTCGCCTACGCCCTCCTTTTTCCATACCTAGTCAGGCTTTCAGTAAGTTATATAAGCTGTTGGCCATATTTAGCTTGACATTTTTTCATGTTGCGTAGCTTGAAGAGGATGGCAAGGCTGTCCCCTATAAGGATGTGTCACTTCATTAATCAGGCCATACTGTGAAATGTCATTACAAATTGTTGCCAGACAATATAATGTTAGTGAAAATAATTTTTTGTAAGCATTTACGGCCCTGGCAACCCATTCCTCAGCGGACTAAAGGGGAAATAAAACAAATAAAATATAACCTAATTCTTATCGTTTTCACAGAACTGAGGTTATAATTAAGATAAGGGAATCCGGAACACAATCAATCCCGCTTTACCTTCAAAGAGCCTTCCTCTGTGGCACTGAGTAATTTTATTGCTGCTATGGTATCCAGAAACTGCAAACAGATAAACCAAGCTGTATTAAGTGCAAGCTCATTATCTCCCAATGACGATAAAGGGGAAAACGTAAAGCGTAAAGTGATAACACCAAGAAATCCCTGAAAGCAGGCACACAGTCGCATTGGGCGGCCGCCTGCTCAAAGAATATATTGTAGCCACGATTCTCAGTGTCAAAGATGATAGGCAGAGGTGACGGCTTCACTTGCCGCGGAAGTTGCAAATGTGGTCACTTCTGAATGAAGAATAATGATAGTTTATTTCCCTGTAACTGTACTGGCAATATTTCTGACACTAACAACCAAACAAGAGGGTCACGCCTTCTTTGTAGTTTTGCCATAGAAAGGTATCGAACTTGCGTTCTAAACCAGAGATTCAAGATTCAATCCAAATATAATTTCAAATTAGACATGTCTTGTCCAGGGTATCACTCTTTTCGAAGACGCTCGCGTTAAAATGTTTCAATCATCTTTTAAACACAGGGATTTTAAATATTAACAATTGAGCGGTTACTTAAATTTTATATCAAGGCCGTACCGCTTAATCGTTCGTGTAAGTTGATTGGAAACTAGACAAAGGCATACTTACTGAGCCTCTTTAATAGCAACCGATATCTTCTTTCAAGCGTTGTTACTCCCCCTTGGGAATCTGCTCAAAACGTTGAGCTTGGCTAATCAAAGATTCAACTTCTGAAGTTAGTGACACTAGAAATCATCGGAATTGTCAACATTCGACTTTGCACTACTGTCTTGAAAGATAGACTACTTGTAGGTAATGATGTAGTTAATATAAGACTGCTTACTATTACTGTAGCTGCTGCTGTGTTTGAAGCTGCTGTTGACTGTATTGATCCTGTTGTACCTGTTGTTGTTGTTGTTGTTGATGATGATGTTTCCATTGATTCTGTTGTTCCTCTGGTGGTTGTTGTTCTTGCTGCTGTCGACTGGGTTTCTTCGGTTATGGCTACTGTTGATGTGGTTGCTATTGTTGTTGTTGTTGCGGTCTTTGTTTTTGTAGATACTGGTGTTTTTAAACAAAATACTTGAAACAACAATTGCAATAACATGATTCGTTCGTGTTATCAAAGGTCCCAAGAGACTTAAGCAAGATGTTTATTTCGAAAAAAAGAGTGCAAAAACAAGCCAGAAAAACAAAAACAAACAAACAAACAAACAAACACAAACGTTTCTTTTGACGAAAGTTCTGCTTTTTCTTCTAAGAAGAAGCAAACTAGTAACTAATTAACTAAGAGAGTATGCATTCGTTTTTCTTATGTTTTCTCGAGGTCATTCCAACTTGTTTAACAAGGCTGAAACATTGTTTTCAGGTCTTCTTTGAAGGTTCTATTAACACCTATTAACTTTAAGCTACTTAAGCGACAACAGCAACCAAAGCAATAAACAAGAACAACAAATTCAAAACAAAATAACAATTAAAAGAAGACCTTTCTGCCAGTACGAGATCTAGTTCATAGCTTGGCTATTTACACTTACTCTGCTCGCACAAGTAAAAATGGTGTTCTTCGCAACAGTCTCCAATCAGTTTTCTTTTGCTCTTCTTAACATAAAAGCACAACCATCTATCCATTGATATGATGCTTGTGTTTACGGCGGCTGGGAGTCTCTTAGTTCGGTTCCATAAAAATCCGTTTGCGGGCGTCCAGCTGAAAATGCACGATTGCAAAATGTCATTGAATGGATATTTAATCTCTTTTTCGCTATTTGATTATTGTAGCATCTTCGATAACAAAGCAACTTATTTACTCATAAATTAACTTATCACTGCAGGCTGAAACTGCAGGCTGAAACGCAAAGCTGCTCTAGCATATTTAAAGACCTGGGTTTTTTTAAGGATATACGTCACGGTCTTTAGATTTTCAAAAGTTTAGCCTCATCTTTTCAAAAAGGTCACTTTGTAATCGGTTTCAATCTTCTCCATCCTTCACCATCGTCATGCACCATATTTGCATTTATTGTTGTCTATTTGGTTCTTATCTTCCCTGACAAATTGTTATTTTACTGTTTTCCATTGTGCATTATTCATGTCTCTAATAATTACTCGAAATATCATGACCGAGCTCTTTTAATAACCTGGGTAGATTGAAAGACCTGGGTCAGGGGCTTTTATTAGGATAACAAAGGCTTCTATGAGCTAGGGATCCTATGGCGTAATATTAATAATATTAGCCATGTACGCAGAACAAAATAAATGGTAGAACTGGAACTGGGATGAATTTGCAACCGTTTTGACACTTTTTTGTCTTGTCGCAGAGAGAAGCGACGTGACTCATTGTTGGATGAAATGGTCCAAACAAAGCAGGAAAAAAGCGACCAGAAAGGAAGCTGGGTGGTCACTTTGTTTTATAGCGTTTGGTCGGCCTGTCTTCGCTCTGACAGGCTTTCCATGGCCAAAAAAATCAGATTATTACCTTGTCATCGGCACTGCATGGCAAAATGACAGAGCAGGATGAAGAAACGGAAGCAAAGCTTTAGTAGCATGAAGAGGTTGAAAACATAATGTACTTCGGAGCGTTAAGTCAGATGCGATGTTTTCCTCGCTATTCGATTTGAAAAATTGTACGTAGCCAAAGGAAAATACTGACTACATCCCTGTTATAGAAAAGTCAATAGTTTGAGAGCGCAAAGTTGAAATAAAAACTAAAAGAATATAATCTGACATGAAGAGTGCACAGAGATCACGGAGTGGAGACACGTGAGGACAAAATCGAACAATTGAGCAATCCTTTTCAAAAACTGAAACGAAAATCAGAGCACACCAAGTCAAGGACTTCAAGTAGATTTTATGGAACTTTCATGATTCTGATGTAGTTGACGTGTAAACAACGCCTAAATTTCCTTCAGTCGCGGACGTCCTTCGATATGACATACCAAGTTAAAACGAAGAGTCGCGCATGATCTGTAACACTGACTAAAAGCTGAATTATGATCAACTTGAGCTACATTCTAAGGCCCCGTTTATATGGAGAAAAGTTGTCCCGGTTAGAAGGGTCACCCGCCTGCCCGAGCTACCCTGAGCGAGCCAACTTTTCGTACATTTCCTGACAAAACTTGGGGAACCGTTTACATGAGAAACAAAAAGTTGGCTCGGCTAGAAGGGTGACCCGCCTAGCTGGGTCACCCTCTTTCGATGGTAGGGTAACCTTTCTAAGCGAGCCAACTTTTCTCCAAATAAACACTTTGGCTCGCCTAGCCGGGTCAACTCGGTCAAGGTGAGACAATCAGAGCATTCGCGAGTGCTGCTGGCTCGGACAAAGGGGTGAACGTTTTCTCATAGAAACGCTCGCTGAAGCTGACTTGGCTGGGAGGGTGATCCTCTTACCCTGGACAACTTTTCTCCATATAAACGAGGCCTAAGCAACAACGCGGTTGAAATGGTCATAAACGCCGCTTTCTACTTCGCCGTGAAATTCTTGTTGGAGCTTAAAAGTTACAAATATTGAGTACAAGTCACCAGAAAGACGAAGAAAAACCGCTAACTCTTGAGCAACGTCATACTAAAATGTCCGTTTCCATTTCCGTCTCAATAATCAGTGATAAAAAAGTTATCCCTTAATCAAAATGATAATGATATTGGCAATGGCCAGCAATGAAAATGACAACGACAATGACGATGACGATAGCGATGACGATGACGATGACGATGACGATGACGATGACGATGACGATGACGATGACGATGACGATGACGATGACGATGACGATGACGATGACGATGACGATGACGATGACGATGACGATGACGATGGTGATGGTGATGGCGATGGCGATGGCAATGGTGATGGTGTTGTTGCTGGCGGTTACGATGAAGATGACGATGATGATTTTACGCTACCCAAGAACCTACTCGCCAATGGTTTTAGGAGGGCCCTGCAAATAAATATTGATAACTTAACTTATTCCAAATAACTAAATCGACGACAGAAACAAAAGGAATAAAAAGAATATCGATTAAGATAACTAAGCGAATGTTAAAATTGAAACTAGTTGAAATAAAGGAATTTTAATACCTCGTTCGCGTTCACCTACGATACTAGCAGGCGCATCCATACATATCAGTAATACTGGTTTGTTAATAATTATATATAATTTCCCCTCTCAGTAGGTTCTCATTACCCTTATTCTTTATAAGTAAAATAGATTCATTATAAATAACGTCACCATTTCTTTACTAACAAATAATCAAATGTTTGGAAATTGGTGACAGTTTTAGGATATAACTGCAAATAAATACGCCTTTCATGTTGAGATTAATTGTTTCCATAACCTAATGATTAGAATGACCGTCCATCTTTTATAAAAACAAATAAAGAAAGAAAGAAAGAAAGAAAGAAAGAAAAAAGAAAAAACAACAACAACAACAACAACAAAGGCCGTTTCTAGTCCAGAAATTCAATCTTGGGTGGTTGATAATTTTAAATATTCTCAAACTTGAGAACAGCCATTCCAAGTGCGGAAAGCTTGGTATGTCGGATTTTGATTGCAAACACTGATTTTTCACCTATATACGTATATTTATACATGAAAAGAAGAGTGTAACAAAATTTCGATTTAGGGAAAATCTGACGCCGTTCCGCGAAATCCAAGTAAATATTTTGGCGATCAGCCATATCTCTGAGCGTGTTTTTGTTTTTTGTTTTTTTTTTCTATCGACACTATCCAGAGCTGATTGGCTTACGTTGCCAACAAGACGTTGATGCTTCGTACGTCGCAGGAAACACTCACAAGGACACACACACATGCGAAAGCGATCTGTATATTTTGGGAAAATGAAGGTGACCATATTGAAATACTCTTGATCATTAAAGTAGGACTTTTTTAGTTCAACAGTTCCATTCATATCTTTATTTCTGATTTACTTATTTCTTTGTTTATTTTCTCACTTTTTCTGTAGATTTAGAACTCTTTTTCGCGTATTTTCCTGTTTTTCATTTCAGTGTCAGTTCATAGCCAAACCTATTTGTAATTTTAACTTCTTGTTACCTTTCGTAAATTTCTGTTGGGTGTGTGGTCGTTTTTTCCCGCCCTTATTAGCTTTTTTTTAGTGTAAGGAAAAATTGGAAAGTAATAATTGTAAAGAAATAACTGGGAATAAAGTTGTTGCTGCTGCTGTTGTTGTTGTTGTTGATGATGTTGTTCTTGTTATCATTTTACCATAGTGCTCGTGAGCAGTATGTGGACATCCCGTCATGAAAGTAGGCAGTGAGTGCTCTTTCAGATGTCAGCTATTTTCCTTGCTACGGTAATTTGAGCATGTACGTTTCCCAGACCTTTCAGAATCAATGACTTTTATACATAACGTTTTCTGGTGATTTCAAAAGCTTTACCTAATTTTCTATTATTACGATAGCAATTTGAATTTTTGTAAGGTAGTTGTTTAAGTGCCTTTCACATAAAGGAAAACGAAACGGCTACACAAACTTTAAATATACTCTTCTTACCTTAATGCAGTCCAGTATGTTTGGTTGTCATTAATTTGGCTTGCCACTTTATTCAGGCTATTCGAGTCATTAATTCTCGCCCCGTGTCCTCCGTTGTGTTTCTGGCATCGGCTTTCTACTGCAACCCCCTTTTTAGATGCACTGAAAGGTATGTAGCGTTGAGCTTCCCCATAAGCTGAATAGATTAAGAATACAGCAAATCAATGAGGATTTTTTTTCCGTTGAAAAGTTCCCTTCGTTTTGAACAAGATAAGTCCAAAGCACACACCAGATGTTATCAATTCAGCTAATCGACAACCTCTTAAAAGAAAACAAAAATGGTGCGAAGCAGTATTTGGAAAACTTACGTTTTACTCAAGCCTTTCTTTAATTGTATGGATTTTAAACCAAGATGACGCATCTTATATCGCCGCCTTGTAACTGGCTCAGTTTGTAACGTAACACATGATAAAGAAGAGATAAATTTCAACGGGAGCATACAGGGCCATCTTAACCAATTTCGGGTGATTTCATGAAAAAAAAATTTCATGACTTAAAGGGAAGATAAGAAAACTTTCCAAGTCTTTCAGAAAATTGCTTGGGAGCGACAGGTAGGAACATGTTTGTACGTCTGAGCACACGATGCTTCTTTAACACGTTTTGGCATTTGTTGGCCCTTATTATCCATGAGAAAGGAAGCCAGTAGATATTCTTAGTTTAGTGACGCTCTTCTCCAAACGGTTACTTAGCTACACCAACATTTTTAGTTTTCATTGACCTTGGAACATATGTATTATTTACTTTGTTAAGGCTGATTTACGCGTACGATTGTCGCGTGCGTCTTGACGTATACGGCACAACGTATCACAATAATTCTTGCCGTGTGATTCTCTACGACAGACGCTCCCGGCCTAAATTTTGATGTAGGATTTTGAAACATTAAAAAACGTACGACTGTCGTAGGTGTAGGCAATATGGATCGAAGGGTTGATGGACGGGACGATTTTTTGCATGGCGCGGCGAGCAGGTTGCGCTACGACAGTCATAAGCAGTGCATGTGACAGTTGTAAGAAAAAAAGTGCACCTTCCAAATCGGCCTTTAAAGTGTTGCTGAAAAAAGCACAACCACGAAGTTTTTTAGTTATATTTAGTCTTAAAAGTTATGAGGCAGTGCTAAAATATCATTTTAACTGCAATCTTGACTCGGTTATTTGTTGTTCTCTGGCCCAGTTGCTCGAGGCATGGTTAGCGTTAACATACATACATACATACATACATACATACATACATACATACATACTAACATACATACATACATACATACTTATTTCGTCTCGCAGGTTAAAAGACTGGCAGCCATTGGCTGATGTGGACCTGCGTTACTAATTTACATATTTACAATTAATAAAGTAAAAAATACCAAATGTGTACAATATACGAATAATAAAAAAAATATGCTTATTAGTGTCAATATAATAAAAATGATGTGATTTATTCATGATCAGTGAACTCTCCTTTTCAAAGGTGAAATTGTTAATAAATTTGGAGAGTTTAAATACCATGACAAACTTCAGGTTATAATACATCTTAACCAAGGGTTAGCTCTAACCATGCTTCGAGCAACTCAGCCCTGCTTCCTACTCCTACTTGCACTAATGACAGCCATTACTGACTTGTTTTGTTATGACTATACGTATACAGTTTGTTTATTTAGTATCAACGTGAACTTGTTTACACTCACCGTATTCGCAGAGGTAAGGGTGCCTTGCATTACAATAATCTATCTGCAATGTCGATTGATCCTTGCTAACCAGAAAAGCAAAACCACCGACGTTTCTGCAGGAGACCTTGTTTCACAGTGGCGGGAAGACTTTTGCTCTGATACCAAACAGGCTTGTTATGCTCATGGTGCCAACTAAAATCCAATATTTGCAAAATTTCAGTGAATAATATTCAGTGTCATTAAGTTCGTTAATTGGTGGCCTAAGGAGAACTCAACTATTCTTATCCTTACGGTATTACGCCATATTATTACAACTCTTCCTTCCCTTTTCATAGAATATTAGGGCGCGAAATCGCAAAGAAAAACAAATGTGCGCGAATTCCGAGCTGGTCCAGACAGAAGAACATTACTGTAAGCTACTGCATGAGGCTTGACTTTTACGCGAAGAGCAGCCAGGTGATGCCTGCCCAATGGAAACAATGATGTCATTACCGACTTATATGACGCCATCTTGCAGTAGTCTGCCTTAAAGGGGACAGTGCCATTACTTTTTCCACGATAGACCATCCCTCTTGAAAGTTTAGAAGGGGTTGGGATTGAGCTCAAAATCCCTATCCCTTCCCTAAGGCCATGGAATATCAAGAACAACACAAAGACAAAACAAAAGATAAAGCCTCGTCTGGTTAGGGTTTAAATGATTAGGTCGTATCAGCTTACCTAAGTCCTGTCCAGTATTTTCTGTTGTCGTTAATTGACATTTTTGAGTCAGAAAGAGTAAGAAAGTTATCGATTCTTGCCCCGCGAAATCCGGAATGGTTACAGCTCGCCTGTAATCGTTCCCAGTGCCACTGTTGTTAATTATATGGTAGGTTACGTTATCAGTGACTTGGGGTTCTAAATAATCAAGAAATCAGTCAATCAATCAATCAGTCAATACATTGACTGAACAAATAATTTAAAAGGATTGAACGTAATATAAGATAGGTTCACATTAGCTAAGTAAATATACTTTAGTACGCGAAGAGCTCAATAACTCAACGTAGGTTAAATTAAATATATATCAAATTCTAAGTATACTTAAGTCCGCATCTGTCAGTCAAATGAAATAACCACGCATTAACTTGATTTTATTGAATTATGCGACCTAGAAACGTCAAAATCGCCTTTCTAGCTTGACTGGTCCCTTTTTTACTCTAACGACGACAGCAGACTTTCCTGTTTCACGAAGCCTATCCTTTTCTCGTTCTCGAGACTGAGATACGACGAAGACACCAACAGCTGGTGATCTTGATGGTGTTTGAGCTAAGACGGTAAACATTATGCCCCACGAAGAAGGCCAGCTTGGCTTTGGCCTCTGCCATGAAACCAACCTCGAGATTTCCTGGAAACGAGATTGCCACAAAACTGGGTCCGTAATTTATTAGCAAATGCAGCGTAAAATATCTTCGGAAGGCGAGGGATGCAAAAATAAACGATGAAATCAAAATATCCGCTAAACGCGAAGTTGATTGACGTTCAATATCCTGCACTTGTGTTTGACATTTCGTAAGTTAGCTGGTGATGCATGGTTAAATTTGACTTGAAAGTGTACTTCTGCTCCTTTGAAGATGTGTTACCACGCTTACAAAGTAGTCTACTTACGCTGAAATTACACCCGTTCACATCTGAAATAAGCGCCAAGTATACTGACGCTACTAACTATACGTCTACTTACTAAATCAATATGAATCCACCTATAGTCCATGCTAATCACGGTCTCTTTCCCTTCTGATTATGGTAACAACAATAAAACAACAAAAGAACACCAAAACCAAAACAAAAATAAGAATTGACAAAAGGGAGCATAACTGCTAAATTATAGACATGGCAATTCCGAGGTTTCCTGGATGTTCCGAGGTTCAAAACAACAAGTTTTCCAACTCAGCGACATTTAATTTCACTCGTTCTCGAGAAACACGTTTCTACAAAACAATATGGCCGACACTTTCTAACCTCGAGCTCCTAAAACCCTAGCGCGCATGCGCATACAAAATATTACCAACTAAGGGTACTGTGGGGATTCCTAATATGGAAAAATACAGCTTTTCTGCAGAACAGAAGGGTTGAGCAAAAGAAGATGGGAAAGTAGAACTGAATATCAAGATCTTACGAGAAAAATTGGAAAGATGTGGGACGTAAGGAGAAACGTGATAGCCACAGTGGTGAGGCATTGGGAACAAAACCACTGAGGATTTTTAAGGATGTTGTCAATATTTGTTCACCCAATGTTCTGTCCTTTTTTCACTTAACTAATAAATTTCAACACATCCATTTTCCATTTGACTTCAACTTAACTTCCATTAATCGGCCATGATTAATTAATCATCTGTATTAATTATTATGACTTCAAATGGTTAAAAATAGTTCTGTCTACCTTTAGGAGTCTTGGTTGTCGCTGTGGTTTGCACTGAAAAGACAGAGGAAATATGTTTATTAAATTTTCGACAGGTAGGCACTATGGTCGAGTGATTAGGGTGCTAAACTTTGAATCCGAAGCCCTGGGTACAAGTCTCTCTCTGATACCTAGGGCTGCGTTTGTGTCAAGGTAATCCCGAGTTCAAATAGCTGACCTTGGTTATAACATATCAAGTGATTTACCCATTGAAATTTGGGATTCCTCAAGTGGACTGAACAGTCTAACATAATCGTCATCATCATCATCAACTCCATCGTCATCGTCGGCGTAGTCGTCGTCGTCGTCGCCACCACCACCACCACCACTGCCATCATCATCGTGCTTTTCCTGTATGCCTAAAATCAAGCCAAAAAAATACTTTCCCTTTAATAGACACACTCCTTTAGAAATAATTTTAGGTTTTCCCGTGATGCACGTAAGTGCACTAAGAGCAGGAATCGTCCTTAAGGGCTTTAAAACTATAAAAAAGCTGTGCGTACCTCCTGAAGCCGTAGTCGTCCTTGTGGATAGGGCTGTAGAGATAACGATAGCAGATTTACTTCTTCAGTTTGACATAGGGTATTTATTAGAATATTCTGAGTAAATGTTTCAAAGGGTTTACCACTATAGATAGGAGGCATGGATACCTTTATAAGACAAGCAATTCCCTGTAGTTGGCCCTGTATACGGTTGAATGCTATTGAAATTGTTGGCCTCCGTCATGCATGGTTGTTCAGCCTCAAACGTTCTCCTCGTCATCAGTGACATTTGTGTTTTATAGTGCAAAGTTCTCCACTTTCTTTGGCTAGCTAATTTAGCATCTATACTGAAATAGTGTCAAAAACTCTTATCCTGGTGAGACGTGAAAAACAATCTAATTTTAACCCTCTTTCGCCAGAGGGGGTAATCAACTGGGGAAATAACAAGGTGTAAAAAGTCTCGGCGCTATTATATATGGTCTTGGATTTTTTTGTTTTCTTTCTTTTTTTTTTTGTTTTGTTTTGTTTTTGTTGGTTTTGTTGTTGTTGTTGTTTTTTTGTTTCTCTTGAAATTTTAAAGTTTGCCAGTCTCATGCTAAGCTCAAGAAGCAATAACGGGCGTGCAAATTTCTTGCAAATCCTATATGAATCAATTATAATGATTTGGCGCATCGACAAAAAAAGGGTGAAAAAGCTGGAAAGCCATGCTGCTGCTATCAGCTGCTGCAACGGTACTGCATAGGATCCAGTACGATCGACTGAAGGATGAGAAGGCTGTGTTCAAAAAGGAAAGGTCTCCTAAGCAGATCACATTGCCACCTTGAGGATCATGCTGGAGCAATCCTTTGAATGGAACTCTCCCATCTACACTACCTTTGTGCATTATGAGAAGGCGTTTGCAGCATTAACAGGGAAGTGTTGTGGAAGTTGCTATGCCTCTATGGCATTCCAGAGAAATACATCATCATCATCATACTTATGAGAAGTGCACCTCCGGAGTCATACACAATAGAGTTCCTTATAAGCTGATTGAGATGTTACAAAAGTGAGCCAGAGATGGCTGTCGTCGCCCTTTCTTTTACTCAAAGATTAAAGATGTTAGTCAAGATAGGCCTTAAGATCAGCAGTTGCAAAACAAAGGTGATGAGGCTTAACACCAGGAACACAGAAAAGATAGAATTGGATGGGGAGCAATTGATGGAATAGACTTCCCGTACCTTCACAGCAAGCAACAGAATGTTGGGTGGTTCTTATCGGGACATACAAGCAAGATTTGGGAAGGCAAGAACTGCAAAAGGAAATGCAAAAGCAATACAGATTGTATGTAGATCCTAGACGATACCCAGAAAGACCAAGTTGCAGATATTCAATATCAACGTGAAGTCTGACCCCTATATGGCTCAGAGACATAGAAAGGAATCAGAGAAACCTCCAAAAAGCTGCATACCTTTCGTCACCATAAGATTGAGTACTAACATGGGCAATGCACTGGCCAGAGTTCGTAAAGAACAAGGAACTGTAGGCAAGAGCTTAATGGGGAAAATTGGCATTCAGATAAGAAGGTACAAGTGCATCGGACACACCCTCAGAAAACCAACTAGCAGTGTCACCAGACACGCAATCAGGAGGAACCTACAGGGAAAGAGGAGTCGGAGTCGTCTGGAGAAGAAGATATCCTTGTTTGCCCCCGCACGCCTTTTAGAGTTACGAGAGGCTTTTGAGGTCACCAGTTGCCTTAGGTGTGCTTAGATGTCAGCACAACAAGATCGCTCCACTCTTCTTCAAAGAACAACAAACAAGTCGCTGCATTTCGCTTACGTGTAGGGTTACCGGCTACCCTTATTTACAATTAATAACATGTAACTGTATTAAAATGCAGCGTCTATTTGACTCTAGTTAAATCTCGCGATTGTTTGGCCCAAGTGCTAACAAAAGCCTTCCTCTTTGGTCCACGCATTAAGACAGTAGCCAGTAATAATTACCTTTACGAATGAAACCAAGAATAGATTGGTAGACAATTAGGTTTATAAGAGAGAAGATTTTCAATTAGCAGTAAGATTTAAATTAAAGCTTGACAATCATCTGTTGTGAAAAAAAGACACCGCTCTTAGATCGCACCTAGTGCGACCTAAGGACATTGTCGATCCAGTAAAACAAGACGGAGTAGTCTACAAGATTCCCTGAGAATGTGGTAAGGTTTATATTGGAGAGACGGGAAGATCTATGCATGAACGGATTAAGGAACACGATAGAGACATACGGCTTCCTCGAACTCAATCCTCCTCCGTTTCAGAACATAGCAACGCGACCGGACATTATCCGCTTTGGGACGAAGTTAAATTTATTGACCGAGACCCACATTGGTACACCCGTAGGGTTAAAGAGGCTGATCACATAAGACTTCACCCTAACAACATCAACAGGGACAGTGGAATTGAAATTCCTGAAGCGTGGATGCCCACGATCAAACAACACAACAGTCGATCAGTACCAAGCGGGCCGCTGATTTCTAGTCTGAACTACAAGGATCGAACTCCTCCAATCATCAACAGCCTAAACGAGGATCAAAACGCACCAATCACCACCAGCCACGGTTATTCTTATACTCACACGCAGCCAGTCGACCCTATCGCCTGATGAAGACCAGCAGTATAGCGGTTGATACGTCGCGATCCACATCGCGATCCACATCTTTGACTCATTCATGAGAAAAAAGATTAACTCAGCTATTATTATTATTATTATTATTATATTATTATTATTATTGTTATTGTGAGTGCGTGTGTGTGTAAATGCCCTTGTATTGTAAATATGTAATGAAATAATGTATTAGCTTCTTTTCTTTTTCTTTTTTTTTAGACAATTGTGCACCTAAATGTCCTATGTAATCTTGTTTTGTTTGTTGTCTTTGTCAATAAAGTGTTAATGAGAAAAAAAAAAAGAAAACTTGAAGAAAAACAGAACCTCGTGGTTTTAATTCGGTGGCAATTTAAAAGTCATTTCTTTCTCAAAGTTTAGTCGAGCAGCTGTTTCGATTATCAAACCGCTACTATGGTTGGGACGGGCAGTTTGGTCAGGGTTTTCCGATCCGCCAGATCTTACAGGGGCGTGTCGTTCAATGTGTAGACTGTCCACTTGATTTTGTTTTCAAACGGAAATGTTTTCTTTCGGCTGCATATGTTTTAATACGCATCCAGTAATATTCGAGCAGCATTATTAAACTGATTAATATTGACATTTCTAGTTGCATTTAACATATAAATGATGTCAATTTGTTTCAGATACACACACGAAAATGACTATTTTAGGAAGCGCTTTTTTTAGGGCAAATTCAGCTTTTCCAAAACGCTACATATTATAATAGAGGAATAGTGTTGCGTATGATAGCCTGAGAACCATTGCAAAAAGTGAAGATCGACAATTTAATGTGGACACCCAGCAGTTGCGACGCTAGCTCAAGAACAGGCTACAAATTTGGATTTCAAACTGCAAAAAAAACGAACAAAGGAAAACGAAAAAAAAGCAAAATAAATAAATAAGTAAATAAATAAATAAGAAGATCAATAATGTTTGTAAAAATCGCTCAATACGCTAGCATATTGATATTTGTTAAGAGGGTTGTTTAAAAAAATATAGACTCGACTAAAAAGCTCACAAATTCGACTATACCAACGAACAATCTTTCCACCATATAAATGAGTCAGTCAGCTTCTTAACGGCTAATTGAAATTTTGTCGCCTTAAAATGCCAAAAGTGTGCATGCATGTACATTTGACAGGAGAAAACCGCAAGCTTTCACTTCACATTCTGCAAAACTGGTATCAACGGGGTTTGAACCCGTGACCTCGCGATACCGGTGCGATGTTCTAACCAACTGAGATATGAAGCCACTCATGTTGGGATAGGGCCTGCGCAGCAAGTTTGCAATTAGGGAGGCTCACTTCAAACGCGTTAGCATGAGTCAGCTAGTGGGGTTGGGGACATGCTCTCCCGGA
Source organism: Pachyseris speciosa (assembly GCA_016490735.1). Classification (NCBI taxonomy): domain Eukaryota; kingdom Metazoa; phylum Cnidaria; class Anthozoa; order Scleractinia; family Pachyseridae; genus Pachyseris; species Pachyseris speciosa. The sequence continues at coordinate 16,083 of JAEMWC010000683.1, forward strand.
AAAAAAGTAATAAATTAAAGTATTCTGAAATTGGTGGAAACGTGATGCGGGGGAACTTATACACTTTCAGAAACAAAAAAAGAGGTTTTCCACAACAAGAAATTAATTGCCTTTTCGGTTAAATAGAAAAAAAAAGCGTTAAATAGAAAAGAAAAAACTTGCTCTTTTTGAGGGGGGGGGGGGGGAGGGGGAGCAGGTCAATTTTGGGTTCATATGTTCTCGTGAAAGAGACGAGTGTTCCCCCATGATTGATATGAAATAAAACATATATGAATCGAAAAGTGACATCAAATAAAGAATGATCCACCGCTTCTGGCAGATTGCAAACCAGCTATTTTTTTTACTGGAAACCAGCTTTTGTTGTTGTTGTTGTTGTTGGTGGTGGTTTTTTTTTTTTTTTTCATTGTTGAATAGGCTAGCGTGAGAAAATAAAATTCTTATCTATCTAGATTCAGAAAGTGATTCACAGGAAGCGAAGGAGTGTAACCAGCCTCACGTCTACAACTAGCAAATGTCAAATTGTCAATTTTGCGAGATAAAAACTATGGATTCCATACATTTCCTATCAAATGCTATATTTTTGAGCATCACGCTCAATCAAAGAAATATAATGCAACATTATCGGTAGATATTCGCTCTATCAGGGATAAATAAGTTTCCACGGGCTTAAGACAGTGACGAAAGACTTAGAGAAACCTGCCGGAACACGATATGATGAGAATCCTCACCAGGTGAAACGGAGACTACATTAATAAATCATTGTGATGTCGAGCTGAAGCAGAGAAATGATATAGAATTAAATTATTACTCACTAGCAGTGAAGGTAGCAAATAACAAGAGGAAGTTGATACTCGGCCACTGCTTCTGGCGGACAATCTTCATGCTTCTAAGTCAGTCGCAAGTTCGCAGTCATGGCGAACTCATCGGTGACTATAGCAGCTGTTTCGAATATCAAACAAAAAAAGTGGCTCGTTGGAAACCTAAGAAATAACTTTCACAATTGCAAATGCAAAACTACTGTTTGGACGCGTGTTTCGCTATCACTCAAATCCCAAAGTCTCGAAATCGCATGTATTTTTTTTCCAAAGGCAGATGTTTTCGTTCAAGGACATGTTTACAAATGCATCCACTTGGTAACATTTGCGCAACGCTACTTAACTGGGCAACAGTAGCAGTTTTCAGTTTCAATTAGCAAATAATTATATCGCTTTCTTAAAAGGTTTTCAGGTTTACACAAGCTATCCAGGTTAACTTCTAACGAAAAACCAAATTTCAAAGTGAAATTGCAGTTATTCAATGAAATATATAACTGGACCAGGCTGTCTATTCCTGCTTGGATATTTTTGGATAATGAAAATGCTCTTCATACAAATCACCTTGGTAACAAAGCTAAAAAAAACTAATAACAAATGAGAGTGTGTTGTTCAAAGACCGTTGAAAACACTAGCTGAAAGGGAAGAAAAACCGATAGAAAGTCCTTAGAATGTTGTTTCCTTCCCGCATATCGTCGTAGAAATAACAATACTATAAATGGACAATACACTTCACCTTTTCATTGAACGGAGAACTAAGCTCCAATATTTTTGTTATCAGTTTATTAAGACTTGGCAATATCAATTATTAGTCTCAACATTTTGTTAGCAAGTACTCCCCTGGCAAAACAATAATAACAAGAATAATAAACCATCGCGTTGCTTCCCCGTCTTAGGTCAATAAATATATATATATATATATATATTATATTATATATATATATATATATATATATATATATATATAGCATTAATCTGAATTGTTTAAATTATACAATGTTTTTTTTTTACGACTGAGTTGAAATTTCAAATGAAGCTGGAAAGTTGATCTTGCCTAAGCGTCATTTTAATTGAGTTTTGAAGCATTAAATTTGACGCACCACTACCTACAAAGTAATCATGGTGCGTATGATATATTTAAGTCTGAAATAACAAATATTGAAACCCGAAAGGTAAATTAAGACACAAAAGTGTCGTCAGTTATGTCGGCAAGACGTTTACTTTTGACAAATTAGTCGTTTCTACTGATGTGCGTCATTAGCTGCCTTTCATCTTTCAAGCCATTTCATTAAAGCATTAAAAACCTCTTCCTCTAGATCTGCCTTAGCTTCGTTTTGAAACCAAACTTTTTGTTGTGTTTAGAATTAGAATGTTAAATATTATGTGGTTATAACTCCTATTTTCATTTTAAGGGTTCACTGTGAAAAGGCTGAAATGAAAGTAAATGAGCAGGTGATTTGATAGCTGAAGTATCTTTGAGGCTATAAATTACCTTTGTTTGGCTCACTGAAGCATAATGAGTTCTTGTGAATGATTGTAAATTTACATGCATTTTGTCTGTTCTTAGCTGAAGGCTGGAAAACAAAGCAGTTTATCAGACCCAGCGAACATATCAAGATAAAAAAAAAGAGTAGAAACAACATTTCATTTTTCCCCCGTTGTCTGCGAATCGAAAACGAACTGAATTAGCATAAGCGTCTTTTCGTCTTAAGCGACTTCCACTGTTACGTGTTTGAACATTCACTTTGCATCTGACAGAAAATAAAGCATTTTCTTTTGTCGACATGAATCAGATCAGACTCTGGCGTCTTTTTTTTTTTACCGATACTGGTTGAACGTCGTTTAGATAGCAAGCTATAGTTTGGTTCTTTGCTAGTTAATCATTGGAAAAGCGCGTGGTGAAAAATCAGAAAGTATGTGGTGTTCAACATGTCACGAGAGCGGTGGTCCATTTTAGAAATTATCCTTCAGATTCGTTTCTCATCTACTTTGGTGGTGGCTATTTGGGCAGAGTAGCCCAATGTGTTTATTCATTTTATAATTTTCAAATGTATGTTAATGAACATTGTCCTCGTGAAATTATGAGTTCATAAGGGCTGAAATGTATTCTGGAGTTTTTAAAGATAATGCACACCAGGGCAAATAACGGATATGAAAACCGAAACGTCTGATATTGTTTTCACTCTGAAGTTAAGAGGGATTCGTCGCTATCCTGGCTATGACACACATCACAATGTCAGCCCAGCAATGTTTTATGACTCCGGCCAGTGTGATAGACATGACATAACGATATCGAAGTAATGACATGGTGAATAAAATTAAATTGCCAAATGGTGCATTGTCATCTACTATATCTTTGTCCTGCTTTAAACGTAATACGCAGCGCAAGCTTTTCGTCTCCCAGCGGATGACCCAGATTAATTGAGGTAGTAAAACGTTGAAAGACGGTTTCTCAAAAGTTATTAAATCGGCAGTCAGACAGGAAAAATTACACTTCTACTAAAACGTTAATGCTCCCTTCTGAAACTTTCCAAGCAGAACTGTAAAGAACATACTCTTCTGCGTGTAAAGACGACAGTCTTATGTTAAAAAAAGAAAAAATACTTCAGTATTTTGGCGACCGCAGTCCAAAACCTCCTTTGTCACGCCAATGTGGGGAATCACAATATCTTTCTGAGCTTGCGTACCATCAATCAAAAAGAAAAAAAAAAGGTATAGAGGCGTCTTGAAATCTATGCATTGCAGCAGTTAACGTTCCCGCGAAATATTTTTGTTGCGTATATATGGACGGAAAACGAAACGTTTTAGATCAGGTTGTCAAGCAACCTGTTCAGTGATTCCAGGATTAAAATCCAGAAAACGACTAGAGAACGGCTTAACATTATTACAAAAATGAGACGGGATGGCAGGATCCAATTCAAGAGAAATGTCTTTATCTTGAAAATATTTGTCGCACTAATGTCTCCTCCGTATTTATTCAACCTTAATTTGAGTTCATTTCCATGTAGATTATTACAAACTTCTTCCGCTTGTCAGCATAAGTCCTTAAGGAGCATAAACGCACTTGAAATAAAACGGAAAAAAGAAGGTAGTGTAAACTTCCTGTTTGTCTGAGCCTTCAATACACATTCATCGTTTTAACACTAAATGTCTGTTCATGATTAATGATGGCGAAATAAATTCACCTTTTCCACATTTGCATATTGCTAAGGAATTAAAACATATAGCCGAAATATTTAGCTAAAAAAGAAACCAACTTAGTAACGTATTTACAGATTACAAAATAAGGATTAGAGGTTCGTACAGAGACCTTGCCCTTTAAATACTATCATGTCCCTTGAGGTAATTGCTTACATGGCGCTTCCTCACTGCGCATAGTTTATGGCGTCATTTAGCGTGCGCTCGTGCGCGCGCACATTACAAACATGGCATATTAGCCTTGACACAGAGCTTTGTCAGGCGAAATTTTCCCCTTGTCGTCGTGTTGCAAAGAAACGAACACGGTGATCACCCTTTTTTATTAGCTTTATGTTCTCGCAAGGGTCACACAAAAAGACATATTTTAAGGAGAAAAAAAGTTTAATAGTAGAAGTTGGATTATTTACATATAAATGACATGGACCTCTGCATTTGTAGCCAAGAAGGATTACGAGATGATAACGTAGTGACCCAGTTTCCTCACATTATTCGCAAGATCGGGTAATTTGAAACAACGAAACTGAAAGATTATAGCCCAGAGAAATAATAGTCTATATATTTCGCTACTATTCATAGCTTAGTTTGCTACATAATAACAGTTTGTTCGGTTTTTCAAGTCTCAAGTTTCTCGCGCAACTCAATAAAAAGACTTAGAATCGACGGGCATGCAGTGAGAAAACAAGCACGTTGACCCCATCTTTTTATAGCATTTTTTCAATGTCCTATGCATAAATATCAATTGTGTCAAGTTTGAAAAAAATCTGGATAGTACATTATTTTCAAGGGAATTACCTTAAGGTGAAGTTCTGATCAAACTAACTGAGTAGACTTAAATAGGTGACCGACATTTCAGGGGCAAATCAGAAAAAAATCAAGTTGGCATTTGGCTTCTCAAGCAAAACAGGGAATCTAATACAAATAAAAATAAATAATAATGATAATAATAATAATAATAATAATAATAATAATAATAATAATAATGTAGGTTCTTATTAAGCGCATTTCTGTATCTCAATGCACTTTACATCATGATACGAAAAAGCCAAAAAAAAAAAGGAAAAAGGAAAAACCAGTAGCCTATGTAACATACTATACACCAAACATTGTAAACTTAGGCTTAAAAATCAATTAAAATATTTCCTAAATAAAAATGTTTTAAGTTTTGTCTTAAGTGCAGCAACACGTTTTGCATTTTTGACATATTCTGGGATAGCGTTCCATAATTGAGGTGCTGCAGTAGAAAACGCACGCCCTCCATATGTTTTGGATTTTATGGCTGGGGTGCACAATAGCGAATGGGATGATGATCGTAGTGCTCTTGATGGATGATCTTCCTTAATCAGAAGTTCTAGATATCGATCAGATTGTCCATTCAAGATGTTATATGTGATAAGAAGAATCTTAAAGTTACTCCTTGCTTCCACAGGTAGCCAGTGCAGGCTCTTTAATATAGGTATTATGTGATCAGAACTGCGGGCTCCTGTTATCATACAAGCTGCAGTAGTCTGAAATTTTTTTAACTTAAGTCTCTGGTAATTTAAACTTGGGGAGTCACATAACAATTGAAAATTTATAGCTCTTCCAATGCGGATTTGAATGTTAGCAGCTGATGTGTCATCGCAGCCATTTGCAGGCCTTTGTCACCCCATTTGCGCCAATGCCTAAAGGAATATCTCCAAGCAAACAAGCTAACCAACCAAGAAACAAATGTTATACACAAAGTTATCAATGAGAACAAGTTCCAAAAACCCACGTTTGTTTAGATTTGATGGCTAGATTTTGCTTGAGGCCTTAAACGTCTTTACCGGTACTACCCTGTTGAGACCAACCTTCACATGGAAACGGAAGACGAGTCTAACCGAATTACCCCGTCAGTTGTTCTTCATTAGTTGTTTCGCTTCGAAGAGCTACCGCCGAGTAGTACTCCCACACTGTGCTACGCGGCACAACATTCATATGTACCTTTACCTTCTCTTTGCCGCGATTCACCATCTAAAATCGTCCCCGACTTTCTCTGTGCGACCTTGTAGCTCAGTCGGCAGAGTAACGGTAGATCTAATCCGGAAGTCTTGGGTTCGATTCCCACCGAGGTCAAAAGATTTTTTCTTTGCCTCGTGTGGTTCCCTGTTTCCCTTTACTAGGGCTAACGCCCAGTGGGTTATTCATGGGTTTAAGTAGCACTTTAATTTACACTTCAGAGTTAATTCTCTATTCCACTATTTGTGTTCCTAGTGCTACGCGGCACAACATTCAATTGTGATTGGTTCGTTACGATCTTTGCGTCCCGTGTTTTGCCTTGAATTGGTTTCACCATGATTGATTAAAACCTGCTCTATTATACAGATATTGTAGCGGCGTCAGCTCCGGTAATAGCGGAGAGATCCGTGAAAGTAACAAGACTCACAGATTCCACAAGGCTGAAGTTTATTGTGCCAACTCTCACAGCAATCCTTTCTGGTAGGATGTGTTGGGGCGAACGCTCTTAGTAAGTTCTGAGTTTAACAGCAATAATCGGAGGTTCTGTGATGAAACCCGATGTTACTTAAAGTTACCCTAAGTTGCCCGTCGAATTTCAATCTGTGAGCCTTATGAAGAATTACACAAGTTTAGCGGTATATAAGCAAAGATCAAGTGAAAACTATCAGAAAGCCATTGTGACGTAAGCTGTGGTAAAAGCTAAAATAGGACATAAAAATACTGCGGAAACTAAGGCACACGGGGGCCGTTACACTGCTTCCCCTAAATGTTTCTTCATTTACCAATAAACCTAGTAAATTATAAAAAATGCGATTTAAAATTCAAACATATGCCGATTATGAAACTTATGGATAAAAATCTAGATATAAATCAGTTCTCATAGTCCTCTTTTGCTAAGAGCAGTACAAGTTTATGTACTAGTCGCTCGAAGAACTTTCCCTCTCTGTCTTTGGCTGTCACGATCTGTACCTTTCTGACAAGTTGGTCGCCGCTTGGGAAGACTTTGGTGACCAAAGCTATACGCCATTGATTTCTCGGGGATTCATTGTCGCAGACCGGAGGACAACGTCACCTTCTTCCATACTTCTCTTGGGTGTGCTCCATTTCTGACGCTTTTGGAGTGGGGCGCAGTATTCTTTCTCACAGCGCAGCCAGAGTTGATTAGCGAGGTACTGTACTCTTCGCCATCTTTTACGGGAATACTGGTCCGGCGACTCGTATTTTCCTGGTAGGCAACACAACTTGAGTCTTAAAGGTGATTTCCAGTCCGTACTGCGCAGTCTCAGCATCCCAATGTTTGTGAAGCTCACACGTTGGAATTCGAATCGATGTTATTCGTTACGAACCACTTACCTTATAGTTGAGGTATTTTAAATTCTTTTCCCAACTGTTTCTTTGATTTTTACAGCTACGAAGTTGTTTTCTCTGGTGATATCGGAAAGAACGAAGCATAAAAGCTTTGCATCAACAATGGCGGTTGACATGAACTTTGAATTTACTTCATGTAAGTGATTGCGAAACATTACATTTTTTGACGTCTTACATTAATCAAAACAAAAAACGTAAACAAACTCTTGAGACTGCGCAGTACGGACTGGAAATCACCTTTAAGTGTTAGCAGGTGGTTTGGGGTCAGCGGCCCTGGTGCTAATGGATCCGTCAGGTTCTCTACTGTTAGGGGACGGCTGTTCACTATACTTTCAGTTTCAGTCATGAGCGTACGTAGCGCTTCGTCGTCGAGCTGGTTGCCATGTTCCAGGAGCAGTGATGATAAGACTGAACGTGCTGTGCGTATTTGGCGTTCCCAATTACTTTCCATATGTGGAGCCTGGGGAATGCTGAGATTGAAGTTGATCCAGTCGCAGTCTTGAGAAGACAGGTATTCTTTCAAGGATGAAGTGTCCAGTTCCTTGATCGGATCTAAGCTGACGGACTTTTCCTCTGCGGCTGGTAAAACGTCTGAGTGCGTTAAGGAACGAATCTGTTGTCATGGAGTTCAGGGTTTCCAAGTGTATCGCGCGTGAAGAAAGTTAGACTGATGAGATGCCTGTACTACGACGATTCTAGCACACGACCTACTGGTTTCCTCCTCACCGCAGACTTGCGTGCAAACTGTAGATGTAATTTTGGCTTCGGGGGTATTAGGTTTCTTCTTGTTATCGGACGTTGTCTCGGTATGTAGTGCAATCAAATGTCTCTTGCTGCAAATGTCGCAGACTGGAGGTGATTGATCGCAATTTTCGGCATTGTGTTTGTTAGGAGCCATACACTTAAAAAAAAGTTTGTTTAACTTTAAAAAAGTCTCTTTTTTCTTCCCAGGTTAACTCTCGAAATTTCTTGCACATGTTGAGCGTGTGAGACCTTGTTCTGTGGAAGAGGCAGAGCTTGTTAACCGTTGAGGGGTTTTTATCTGCAGAATTGTTTTCCGATTTCGCTTTCTTTGATTTAGGCGATGAGGCTTCGCGTCCACAAACTGTTTTCGAGGCCAGGTTAGTAGAACCGCGTAGCTTTTTACGTGGCAGGAGGCCAGGTGGTGAACATGTACCAGGTGAATTTCCCACTGGGTCTTTGGTCGCCTGGCGGAAAATCTGTGGAATGTTCATGCCATCAGCATAAAAGGTTACTTCTTCGACAAACTCAGCAAAGGTCGGGAACCCATCGCAACCTTTCTTTTGTTTTAGGGTTTGCACCGTTGTGGACCCTTTGTTAGGAACCAACTTGGGAGTTTCTCGACCAAGGCTTGTAACTTGGAAGGGTATTCAAAAATCTTAAGGCTATGAAGGTGGTTTTTCGCTATTTCGACTTGTTGTAGGAAATCGCTAAATTCTCTCAGACCTCGGGCGTCATTATTGCCGATTTTAGGCCAGTTAGCCAGTTTGTTCTCAAAGTCGGTAGCTATAATTGCGGGGTGACCGAAGCGCGACTTCAATTTCTTTCTTGCTCCGCTTTAGGCTATTTCTGGGCTAGCGCTCACCATGTAATGCAGTTGCTCAACGTCTTTCTTCGCGTTTCCGTCCATGTGCTGATAGAGGAGATACGGTTTCTGTTGAGCGCTAATCGGTGTGGAGTCGATCAGAGTGTCGAAAGCTGTTTCCCAAATAAAGAATCTAGTGTCTGTCTCGTTACCAGTGAAAACGTCCGGCTTGGCTTGTGGGAGTCGTTGCAGATGAGTTACCCTAGCCAATGCCTCGGCAATTTGGAGACACTTTCTGAATTTGGAGGAGCGCGATTTTGACCTTGAACATACGGACTTGGTTTTATCTCATGGTATAGAGTTTCCGGAGAACTCTCTAGGGGTTAAAGGGATCAGCGTGTGGACGAAGCTCATAGGCAGACGCATGGACAGGTTTCAGGCTGGTAGTAGCGGCCAAAGCATGGTGGGGATCAGCAGTCAGGGGTACTTCGGATAGAGAAAGGACTTGCCAGTTGTGGGATGGGAGGTTACTTCATGCCCTGTGTCTGCAAGGGTATGCGTCGGTAGTCCTGTGTCAGAAAGGGTCATGTAAGATGAGAGACCTGTGTGAGGTGGGTGTCCTGTATCAGTGTAGGACGTGACTGGTAATCCTTTGTTCTCATTTAGAGGCGTCGACAAACTTTGCCCCAGCCCCAACCGCGCTTTAGGAGAATAATCCCTAAAATTTGGAGAAAATTATGTGAAGTTCCGAATTTTTTTGCCAAAGGGAGATATTCCAGCCTTCTTTACGTAAGTAATTGTTGTTAATGTAGATAACTTCAATGATAATGACAAAATGGTATGAATTTGCGTGCTTATGACGTCATAAATCTCACAAAAACGCGAATTTCCAAAAATCAATACGTAGTGCTTTGCACCTTGGCGATCGTTAACCATTGGCACCATTTTCGATATCCAGAAGTGTACACCACTCGAGTTTTAGGACTTTTTCTGTTCTGGTGACGTGACTTACCAAATATGGTTGTGGCTCGAAAATCTTGTAAAACGTTTTGATTGTAAAAACATAGCCAGACAGCCAGCTTGTCTGTGCAAGTTAGGGTTTCCAAGATATGAGGGTTGGGAACTTTACATAGCAACAATGTTAGCTAATATTGTAGTTAAGTTAGCCCCCCCCCCCCCACCCCCTTCCCCCCTTTAATTGTAACGAATTTAATAAAGCCTTTTGTGAGGCCTGGTGGGTGAAATTCGGAATAGGGTATGGTTTTTGAGGTTCTCGATCGTTAAATAGGGTATCATTTTTGCACATTTTGGCACAGAGTTCCCTGTGTGATCCCTAAACGAGAAAAGAAATGGTATTTTTTTTTGGTTTTTCCGCGGCGGTAAGCTTCAGTTTCAGTTCAGTTTTTGTTTTTTGCACTATTTACAAACATTTCTACATTAAAGTGCATTACATGGGTAGAGAGATAGGCCAGCAACTAAATTACAAAAGTGATAAAAAGCAAATGTGCGCAGTGACCAAAGTAGCTTAGGCTTTCGAGTTTGTCACTGCCACGGACAATTAATTGCCATGAACATGTACATAGATATTTAAAGAACCAAGAAGGTAAAAGTGCAAAAGGCTATGTAAATGATACATACATTACATAACAGAAAAAAATACATCTATTAATATTAGTTAATAATAAAAAACTAACAGGATATGAGCAGACTACACTAAAGAAACAGAAAGAGTATTTATAAGCCGTTGTTTGGAACGCTCACTTATTAGCCTGCTGAATCCGCCTTTTGTTTCACGCTAATTCTTTCCGACTTTTTCGGGTCTCGTCCTTGAATAGGGTATCAATTTTTGTTTGTTTCATTCTGAAATAGGGTCAGGGTTTCAGGCCCTTTGCGGCACACACCTATCCGAAATTTATGGGAGTACCCATAAAGAGATTTACGGAAAATTAAAGGTGCCGTAAATTTGCGGAAAGTTGGTGAAGCAAGTTTACGCCACTTCGTAAAGACTTGTAGTAAAGGTAGATTTACGTCTATCGCACGTAAAGCTTGCGTAAAGGCTGTTAGAAGTAGATGAGCCAGATTTACTTTCCTTTACACGCCATATAATGTTTGCGTAAAGTTGCACTTTACTAGACTGATAGTAAAGTTAATGTAAAGCTGGTGTAAATGTGTCCAATTACGTTTGATCGATGGTTGTTTCAAACCAAACCTTTCCCAAAACATAGTAATACTAGCACAAATGAACTCCGGCTCGCAGGGCAGTGCAAATGGCATGGTGTTATATGATCTCTTCAATAAGATTTGGGCTGGACCTGGGTGAGTAAAACCAACACTAAAAAATAAAATAAGCCTTTTTCAAGGGAGAAGCGTTAAGGCTTCTGAGAACAAATTCCTCACAATTAAGCTTTGAGGAAAACATGAAAAACTTCGAGAGACGCCTTCAAAATAGAGGATACTCAGCTAACGTTGTAGAGAAACACCTCTCTGAAGTCAAATTCACTGACAGAAAAGCGTCACTAGAGCAAAGGAACAAGAATACACGTAAGACAATACTGAGCTTTGTAACGCAATATCACCCGGCTTTGCCCAGCTTAAAGTCAATACTGTTGGGGGAATGGCACCTCATACAGAATCAACCACAACTAAGAGAAACCTTTACAGAGCCTCCACTCTTATCATATCGCCAAGGAAAATCCCTTCAAGACATTCTGGTTAAAGAAAAGCTATAAATACAAAACACAATCCATCAGCGAACCGCAGGAGTCGCGTAGGCCTGTCAACTCTTCTCACACTTATATTTACAAGATTCGCTTGACACAGTCTAGCGATGGATCTAACAGCAAGAAAATAAAGCAGAAATAGTTTCAAGCTGTGAAGAAACAAAAATTTCCTGGTCCTCCGCGCGAGGCAGCCTCGATCTTCGATATGAAGAAAAGAAAGCATGCTTGGTAGGCTACCAGCGTGCATGCCTGACCTTGAGTATCCGAGTTAGTCAAGGGTGTTCAAACCAAAACTTGAAGTTTGAATTCAATATTTGTGCGTCATTTCAGGCGCATCTTCGAGAAGGCTGAAAGCAAAGACTTCACGTTGAAGCGAAAAATGAAAAAGTGAGTGATCCAAATAATGTAATGTGGAGGGAAAATCTTGATCGTTCTCAGACACTCTAATGTTCAAACAAATGCTTGAATGTTGAAACGAATAGTTGATTTCGAAGAGAAAACTTCAATCCTGAATCTTGTTTAATATCTTTGAACTTGTATTGATGGCAATATGGTATGATGTTGAATGCAAAGAAAGAGTTTTGTTTTTAAAAGATCATATCTAAATCATAAACATAACGTTTAAAATGAAAACTTGGATGTTGAAAATAAAACTCGATTTTTGGCGGAGATTTAACGCCATACTTTTCCGTTTCTTTGGGAAATTGATCTACTTCGGCACAATCGACACAGGGTGCAGAGGAGTTCTGTTCGATCGTACACGACAAAGTCTCACCTCGTTAATTCCAAAATATGTTTACTTTGTACGATAAAGATTGTCGAAATGAAATCCTTCTGATTTGTGAATGTTTTCTGCTTCAATATCCTTCTATATCCCCCGATCTTGTCTCTCTCGTACGGCTTTCCGCCATGTTTACTTGCATATACCGCGTCGAAGTGACGCTGGCCGCGGGCGCATATGATCTTTGCCCGAAGGGCAACGAATAAGCTTCGGAAATCGGAAAGCGAAGCTTTCCGAACGAGGTACGAAGTGCCGAGTAAAAGAAGAGTAAAGGGAGGAAACAAGCGTCACGTGACTAGTTCGATGTGAACCGCAATAACTGGTGACGGAAGTGGGCAGTGACCGGAAACGGGATAGTAATCTCCCGTTGGGGAAGGACAAAAACGTGGCAAGTTTGTCTTTCAAAAGGCTAGCTCCACTCAAGGAAAACCCACCGGAAGCAAAAAAAAAAAAAAGATCGAAACCGTCCACCCGGGAAACACAAATAGAGCTAGACAGACTAGGTAGCCAGCAAATACTAACAACACCTTTATTCTACGAGGTCACAAGATATACCCTTCAAACAATAGCTAACTAATAATTAGCAATTATTTATTTTTTTTACAGGGGATCGTGCCGCGTCAATTTTTCATACTCGCTTAAGGCTTAATTTTAGCGCTTTAAATTATGATCTTTTTAAGAGGAATTGTTTTGTTTCATCTGCTTGTGCTTTGTGCGATGCACCTGTCGAAGATGCCAAACATTATTTCTTGTTTTGCCCGAGTTTTGCTGCTCTGCGCGAAATACTTTTTGCCTCCGCTGCACACCTGTTGGGGGATAATTGGCTCTCTGCATCTAATAAGAAAAAATTTGATTGGCTTCTTAATGGCGTTCCAGGTATTAACTTTCAAATTAATGTAAACTTGTTTTATGCTGTTCAGTCTTTTATCCCTCAATCAAATCGTTTCTCGTGATTGCATCTATGTAATTATTTATTTAATTATTTATTTATTATACTTTTTATTTTATTGTTTTAGTTTCTGTTTTTGTTGTCTTTGTTGTTGTTGTCGCTGTTGTGGCCTAGCTTTGACCGTGATGTATAATAATAATGTAAACGGCATAAGCTCTCTTGATGAGCACTATCTGCTCATAGAGCAAATGCCGAAAAAAAATACAGTTTAAATAAAAAATAAAATAAAAAAAAAATAATAATTAGAACAATTCTCACGCTTCGACAATTCTCAGCAAGCCTTCGAGCATCAAAGTCTCCTCCTTTTCTGAAAGCGTCCGACGCATATGTGTCGAATGTTCACTTGACTATGGCATGATCTCGAATATAGTGTTCTTCTCTATCACCGAAGCCCGGGCACCAAAGTCACGGCTAACCGCACGCTGACGAAGCCGACAAACAAACTGATCAACGGTTTCACTGATTTCTTGTGCAATCTGCAGAAACATGTGCCTCTCAAACGGGACTTTTGCCTTTGGAGCGAAGTAGTCATCAAGTGTCTGCGAAACCAGTGCTTCTAACGAACCGACACCAAGGGAAACAGAAACGCTTCCAACACCTCCCGACTCGCTGGTTGAACCACTAGCGTTAGGTCCGCTCATCACGCCGCCGCTTATAAACCGCCGTTGAAAAGAGAAAAATCTCGACAAATACCTCCACGAAACCGCGAGTGAAAAAGAACGATCCTTGTCGCTTACTGTAGAACCCCGCAACACAAATAGAGACCGCCATCGAGTACTTCTAACACGTTTATTCTTCGAGGTCACAACACACTATACGTCATTTCCGTCACCAGTTTTTGCGGTGCACATTGAACGAAAGCGGTGTGATGAGGCCGTAAATCTTCTTTGCCAAAAGTGTTAGTTTTCCGACCGTTTCAACAGAATTATTGTTCAATTTGGCCGAAAAGTGAAAATTCCAAGCCATATACGAAAAATGAGGCCTTTTCATTGAATTTCGTGTTAGTTACAGGGAATCGAAAAATTGAGCTTAAATCGGTTTCCTCCCTTTACTCTTCTTGTACTGTAAGCCAACCTTTTGTAACCGTGAGCGCCCACAGTACTTTGGTCCGCGGTACATGCAAATAAACATTGCCGAAACCGTACCAGAAAGAGACAAGATCGGGGGATATAGAAGGATATGGAAGCAGAAAACATTCACAAATCAGAAGGATTTCATTTCGACAATCTTTATCGTACAAAGTAAACATATTTTGGAATAGCGACGCGCACTATTACTATAAATAGATTTTGTCACATTAGCCCCCCGCCGTTACTCAGACAAACATTGCAGTTCGCTAAAGGAAAATGTGTAGGCGCGAGTGACAATTTTCGAACAAAAACAAGAAGGAATCGGTAAAATTGTGGTATTTGCTTTCCAGAAGGGCGATAAATGGCTAGCACCAAACACTGCTGTTTGTGTGAGTGCAAGACGGACTGGAGGTATCCAAACAAATGCCAAAAATCCCTCAGATTGACAAGAATCTGGGTATTTATTCCATTCCCAAAATCTTCGCAACATATTGGGAAGTACGAACGTTGGCTAATAGCTTGTTCACGGGAATTCTTTACAGAGAGAAACATCTCCCGGCCAGAAATACATACATTTGTGCCAGAAGCATAAGCTTCTCTTTGTTCCATTCACTGGCCCAGAGAAAACGGTCCCGCTACTAAATTTTCCGATCCACTGAGCAAGTCTCACACCAAACAATGCGCGTGTCTGCCCCAACTGAGAAAGGCCCCAGAAAACAATACCAGTGCCACTGGCAAAGATAGAAAACCTAATCGACAAGAATTTTGCCGAATCTGTACCAACTAACGTGTTAGGAAAATCTATAACGGCCGACAGCGAAGGTAGCCTGCGAGCAAGTCTCAGGGGCACCCAACGACAAGTTTCGGTATGTATCTGTTCGGTGGAGGGTAATTCGCCTTGGGCTTTCGGTGTCGATTAAAGAATGCACTCACATTCATGTTCGTAGGTAAAACGTGGCCTAAAAGATTCGTAATGTGGAAATCATAGTCCCTGAGGTTTTCGGAAAGGTCGTTTTTGCTGTTTTTGGCAGTAAAAACCGCCAGCTAGTATTTTCGGAAAGAAAAAAGGTTTCCTAGAAAGTTAACTTCAGCTAGCATTTTCTCAAAGGAAGATTTTGTTCCCTAACATTTTCGGGCAATTAAAATTTCAGCTAAGGAATCCGAACAAATGAAATTCTTCTAGCTAATGAAAACACCACTTTAAACATACTTCAAACACCATAAGGTACTTAAAAATGACTTTCTGCAGTTTTTGGCTGATTTGATCCGTTGGGTGCCCTTGAAGTCTCTCGGGGCTTGTTCGCAATGCTCCCAGAGTCGTGAGTAGTCTGTGCTACGATAATATCGCCGGGGCGGATTCCAGCTCTTATGGAACACTTCGTTGCGAAGATCACACCAATAAATTCTGCTTAATTTTCTCGACCACGTTTGCCCTTTGCATACCATCAACTATTGGACTTGTAAGGATTCTTCTGCAATGGAAAATGCAAAAACTGGTCGAACAAGCGAGTTTTCGATAAGATAGAGACTACATGTATTTATCTGTTTCCAGAAAGGAAAATCGAACAATCATATGTGCACAAAATTTTCACAGCGTTCATTCAGCTGATTTATGTGAGCTTAACATTTAGAGACATGCAAAATGTCATTTTTCCGCAGTTAGCCCAACTCAGGAGGTTCCTTTAATACTCGGATCAAGCGTATGGTGATTTCCACTCGTTCATTCTCCGATGTAGTCTGACACAAGTTCATCGCATTTTCCACTCAATTTGAAACCCCGGCACTTCAACCACCGTGTTAACTGCCCCACAGTGTTGTCTTCTGGTTCTCTTCAAAATCTGGAGAAGGGAACATCGTCATCTTCAGTCAGAACGGTTAAAGAGGGAAGAGAACTGCTCGCGAACGACATAATATTTCAACGAAAAGCGATTTGTTTGTCTGAGTCACCCAGGGGATCCAATTTTGTGACGTCATTAGCGCGTCGCTATTAACAAGGTGAGACTTTGTCGTGTACGAACGAACAGAACTCCTTTGCACCCTGTGAATCGAGCGGATTTTCCTCTTTTAACGCCTCTTCATATACGGCTTCGTCTGCTAAAGTTTCGCCTAGCTGTTGTTGCAGTCTCAGTGTATTTTAAGTCTTTTGTTGTTCTTCAATCTTGTCAGTGAATTTTAATTTCTGCTCTAGTGCCGCGCGTTTTGCTTTCACATAAATCAAAATTTCTTTTGAAGAGCGCGATGAACCTGATGTGGATGACTTTATCGAATGGTTTGACTTGCGTGACGATTGTGATCCCGCAGAAAAGGTTTCATCTTTGTCAGTGTCAACACTTTGTTTAACGCCGCACTTTGTACTCCTTGAATTGAATCTTTTACCGTTGAAAGTAATTCGGTTATGAGCTCTACTTGGGGGCTATTTTTCACCAGGTCTAACCAAATGTTCAATTCGTGTTCGGTTTTTCTCGGCGAGTGCAATTAAATCTTTAACCTTCCTGTCTATTTGATCTCGGTCTCTTGAGCCGGCGAGGTATGCATGGAACGCGGTGACGTTTGCGTGAAAACTCTTGTTTGCGGTCTTAGCTGAATTTTCCTTTACCGCGGAACGGAACTCAGAGCCCTTTTCGGTCATAGTCCGAGAACGTGTTTCCGATGTGTCCGATTTCTCTGCAATTTCAGAACCTTCTACCTTATCAGGGGAAGATGTCTCTGTACTTTGCGCCAAAGTTTCACTAAAGCCAGTATCGCTGGTTTCGTCTGGCGTAGCGCCGGGTTTTTTCTTTTGTTCGCTGTTTTGCGAGTGGCTCATAGCGTAGTACTTCAGGTATTTGGGCGATAAGTTCGACAGGGTGATGAGACAGACACTCTTGTTTTTCTAAAACTATGTTTCTACCATTAACTAACTTAAGTTTAAGCAACGTTAATATTTTCCTCGTCGTCTGCAGAGGTTTTAATTGGTGTTCTTTGGTTACGGATTTTAAATAGTATTTGAATGTTCTTCTTCAAAGGAATTTCACTTTTCTTCTGGCGGATCGACAATGTTCCATTGTCCGTTTTGCCGAGCACGTGCTCTTTTCTTCTTCTCAGCCTCTCCCTCTCCCCCTTTTTTCTCTTTTCAGTTACGATAACAAAGGAACGGACTTACTTGGTGTCCTCGGTTGACTGCTCAACTGTTTCCAGGGATGGAAGTGTCTTCTGGCTCGGATGAGCTTGCTTGACTTCAATTCAACTGTACAGAAATTCGACTGTAGCGCGTCAGCTCCGGTAGTGGAGAGATCCGTAAAACTAAGAAAACTGAATGACTCAGAGATTCCACAAGGCTGAAGTTTATTGTGCCAACTCTTACAGCAATCCTGTCTGGTAGGATATGTTGGGGCGAACGCTTTTAGTAGGTTCTGAGTTTAACAGCAATAATCGGAGGTTCCGTGATGTAACCCGATGTTACTCAAAGTTACCCAAAGTTGCCCGACGAATTTCTGTGAGTCTTATGGGAAATTACACAAGTTAAGCGGTATATAAGCAAAGGTCACGTGACAACTATCAGAAAGTCATTTTGACGTAATCTGCGGTAAAAGCTAAAATAGGGCATAAAAAAAAATGCGGAAACTAGGGCACACGGGTTCTGTTACAGATACAGTAAGTAGATTTTTGCAAAATGGTTAAAATTTATGTTACATTTCTACTGACATATTTCCAATTCTAACACGGCTGTGGATTGTTATGGAATACAACTTAAGAGCATAATTGCTCTAATTACTAAGTTAAATGAGACCAAAATATATCAATAACAAAAGATTTACTTGCATCAATACACATTTAAAATGATATATACCAACAATGGTTACGATCTTTCCTGACACTGGTTCTATTTATTCGTGCTATCATTAGTTTCATTTCCCTTCAGTTTTCTATAATGCATTCTGATGTCCATTTTGAGTGGTAACGTAGGATTTTTTCATTCTCAGGGCCCTTGATACAGACATCTTAAGCTTATAAGCATCGATTCTATAAAAGATATACTTGATTGCTATTCTGCGTCCTCTATTAGAAACGGTCTAGAATTAAATATATAGGTGACTAATAAGTATGCCAGTATTATGACTTAGTGTTGAGGGAACGCTATAGTTTAAAAAATGGATGAGCCTTGTGACTTGGAATACATTGACTCGGTGACCTGCGAAGCTCTCAACAAGGCCTTTTAATTGGTTCATGAAGCAGCAGACGACGAACTCAAGAAAGGCCGGCTCTTGGAGATTCGGGTTACCGTGATCAATGACAACGTAATAATCCTTAAAACTAAAGGTGACGTTTATCCTTGTTTAAGGAAACATAACGAAATAAGAAACAATAGTTGCAAAGTTGAGGGCTAAGGAGTTTGTAAGTAGCACCGGCTCATATTTTTATTTTAACTAAAAAGCCGCTGACCACTAACTATATTGGAAAACAATTCGTCGGACAAGTACGCGCATACCTTCTACGGGAAAATCTAGAAGTAAAACAATTGCACGTGGTAAAATGCTTGTGCGGGTCGATTCATAGTTTACTCTTGATATATTCAAAACTTTGGTCTAAGATAATTGGTATTTATCCGAACGGCAGGTACACTAGTATATGTAGCAAGCTATTAATTAGCCTTCGAGTAAGCTCTCCCGGGTATAGGGAGTGGGAAACGAAAGGGAAAAAGATAAAGATTGTCTCCCTGTTGAGTGCAAAAATAGTCGTCATTGCCGTAAAGCCATCTGGACGTTTGAGAAACAACTTCATAAACGAAAGAACGTAATTCCAAAATGGTGTCCCATAAATTATAAGAAAAACCCAAAGTTAGTGGTAATTACTTAAACACTATTAATATTAACACCAACGCCGTCATCCCACCTCCCCCACCCCTATCCACCTAGGCAGAGTAATGTGTAACGGGGTAATTACATGGAAAAGCTGGATCACGCAAGGCAATCGAACCAGCAAGTCTGTGTTTTGGCTTTTGAGCATCAGCGGCACAATTAAAGCTCTGAAAATAGAAAGCTTGCCATTAATCTCAATCAAAGGTGATTTAACATTCAATGCTCTTTTCTCCAAAGCTGTTTTGGCAACGTCTTTTCCTCATGACTTTTCCATAAACGTGGAGACTCCTCGAGTTGCCAAAATTGCACTTTATTTTACGGCTCATCTCATCCACTACCTTTACTTTCCAGTTTTTCTTTTGTTACTTTGGTCAGGTGAGATAAAACGTTCATGGGTAGGGAGGGGAGAAACGTTTGTATTCTAGACTACTGAAAACGGCCGTTGTTTTGCAGTATGCTCAGTCTTTACTCCAGCAAATCTAAATCATAGAGGAGCTTGTTAAGCCTCTTTAATCTGTTTTCCAGCTGTACTACGTTCGATTTCTCCATCTTTTTTCTTGCCTTTGAGGTGCTGTTCATTTTCTTTACGACTCTGAAATCGTGAAAAGATACTTTGCTCTTCTTTGTAGCATGTGACTTGGACGAGTCCTCGGAATTGTTGGTACTTTTTATCCACCGACTTATTTTAGCGAAATCAACCTTCTTTTCTGTCTTGCGATCCAATGGCGCACTCCTTTTGATCCACTCACTTACTTTGTCGAAGTCAATTGTTTGGGGCATGACAGTGATATATCTGACGTTTATTTGGGTGGAAAACTGCACTCTACGGACAGCGTTAGGACTGGTATCATAGTCCTCCTGAAATTGGATGTTAGAACTACCCGATAAATCACAATCTACGGAGCTCGTGGAGGGCTTAACAGCATCTCTTGGGTCATTCAATGAACCCCTTTTCGGCACCAAAGTGTTTGTCTTTTTTGCATCAATTGTGATTGAGACGTCTCTTTGCCTGGTCTCCCTTTCGAAGATATCAGCAACCACCGGGGACACCACTTCTCCATTTGGATCTTCTTTCGGGCCGCCGTCTTACTTGTCTGTACAGGGATGTTTGCTGTTTATTCCAAGTAAATTAAGAAACTTTGAAAGCAATAAATTAGCCACCTCGATGTCGTCTTCATCCTTCGCAGAGTTCGTAGACTTTATTTGAGCTTCATTTAGAATCGCGACAAACATGTTGATAAGGATGGTCATAGTAATGAAAATAAAGCTTCCACTGTATAGGTTAGCAACTCTCCAATCCACTTCCTCCAGCTCTTTCCGTGGAGCCGGGCTTCCGAGACTCATGAGAAACTGCGACACCATAACAAGCTTCAGTGAAGAAAACATGTAGGCGTTTTTGCCAAAGAGGAGTAGACCTGCATGCCCATATGCAATGAAGACAATGGCGAAAACCACCGTAAAACTCATGAGCGGCCTTGCAGACTTTCTAATTGATATAAAAAGTGTTACAATATGACTGTTAAATTTCAAGAGTCTTAGAAGTCTCAACACGGCAACGGTGAGAGCAACGCATATCATGCTATTTTCCTTCTCAAACCAGGACAGTGTGTTGTGGAAACTGATGGAGGCGTGCGGATTTAACTTGAGTTTCTGCAGAGTTGATGTCATCGTAACTTCTCTTTGTATGGAAAATGCCACGACAAGTACTGAACTTATGATCTGAAGCATTTCAAGCCAGTTCCAAATCGACGAAAAGTACGAAAATTTCATCCGGAAAAACTTGATGCACTCAGTCACTAAGAAGTAACCAACAACAAAGCCAAAGATGAGAAATATAACCAGGTAAACGTCTTTTGAGACGGAATCTGATTTCACCCATGGCATTACTCTGATTTTCATGGATGGTTCCAAAAATCCGGAGGGAAGCATCTCAAAATATATAGCTGCATCTGCCAGTAATTTGATGCCGACGTTGTAAGAGGAGACCTCGACGAGAACCACTCTGGTTTGACGATCCATCCATTTGTTCTCGGTTAGATCATTTATAACCCAAGCTGCCGTTTGCCCATTGTATCCCAGATTTGCTATATAACCGCCACCTTTGTAAAGGGCATGCAAACCTAGACTATCATGGCTTTCTAGCTCGTCTTTTGACCGGTAGTTCCAGTTTTCAGGGCAAACATAAGTCTTCTGTTTGGACGAATTAGTGTTGGATGACACATCCCATCCCAGTTTGTCCTCTTCGTCTTCGGAATAGAAATCGTAGCACGACGTTATGGAATTCACAAATAGCGTTGGGATGATGCAGGAATCTGAAAAAAAAAAAAAAGCAATACCATTAATAAGCTAAAAAGGTCTGCATCGTTCAAGCCAATATAATTCCCCTTGAGCAACAACAACAACCTTTTTATTTTGGGGAGCAGGTATGGCGCAGTGATTAGGCTCGCCTCCCACCAATCTGTCCCGGGCTCGATTCCCGCACTCGCCGTCATAAGTGGGCTGAGTTTGCTGGTTCTCTACTCTGCTCCGAGAGGTTTGTCTCCGGGTACTTCGGTTTTCCCCTCTCCTCAAAAACCAACATTTGATTTGATTTGAGTTAAAGTTTGTTTGATTTAGAGGGCCACTAGGGAGAATACTTTATATTAATAGGTGTTACCCTCAAGAAACTAAGACTGAAGTCATTTACTTCTACTCTCGCTATATGCCCAGTGACAGCATCTCACACTTCAGAGTCGGCACTGCTATTATCGAACCAGTAAATGAAGTGAGAGATCTTGGCATCACTCTTAACTCTACCCTCACTCTTCGCACCCACATCAGTAATATATGTCGCTCTGGCTCATTATCTTTCACTGGAAAACCTGAACCATTTACAGACTTCAAAAAAGTTTGTCAAATCTCTGTAAAATGTATACATTTCCTTTGTAAATTGCAATGTCTGTAAACGTGCACACTTACAGAGATTTTATGAACCCTGTAAAATGTCTGTAGATTCGACCGAATTTTACGCGTCCAGACCCCATTAAATGTCTGTGAAATCTCAATGTTTTCTGTGTAAATTGTAAGCAAAATTTACAGAGATTTCATAAACTTTGTAAAAATCCTTGTAAAATCTCAACGTATTCTCTGTAAAAAAAACTCTAGGAAAAAACTCTGTAAAATAAAGAACATAAAATGTCCATAAAATCTTCCTAAAAATCGAACCAAAATAACTGCATGAAATGTTAATAAAATGTACACAAATAAAAAGCACACAATGTTAATAAAAAGTGGGTGTAATGTTTGTAAAATATACAAGGAGTACCATATGAAATCTCAGCAAAATCTTCATATTTTCTCTGTAAAAGACAGAGGGAAACAAACCAGGATGAAACGCCAGAACACAAAATCCCAACAAAATGTCTATAAAAAGTGAACAAAAGCTGGACCACAAAGTGTCTTTCGATAAATAAAGTGCACACAATATCTTCAAGATATGTATTTTACTGCAAAATGTTAACGTTTTCTTTGCAAAAACGAGCTGGTACTAAAGCGACCTGAAAAACGCTAAAAACGTTAGTGGCCGTGAATTTTTCAGGGCCGAGCTTGCCAGTTCATCGCCACTGAACATTGAACGGCATGAAAAGGTATCCTTTCTATTGCAATTGCCGCAGAAGTTGTATAATTTACGTCCCTTAGCTTTATCGTTTCTTATAAACACTGGAAAATTATATTTTCATTCCAAACGGCTGCTGGTATAACTCACAACTGGAGTTCCTAATGTTTTACGTTACACTAAACTGTACGAGGCGTGCCACCCGCCAGTTCAGAGGGGTTAAACTAGACAGAGAGAAAGACAGATTACACGCATGCTACACTGGACAACATAAGGCGTTCCACCCGCTAGTAGAGAGGAATTAAACTACAGAGAGAGAGAAAGAGAGATTACATGTATGTTACACTGAACCGTATGAGGCGTGCCACCCGCCAGTTCAGAGGGTTAAACTAGACAGAGAGAAAGACAGATTACATGTATGTTACACTGAACTGTATGGGCGTGCCACCCGCCAGTTCAGAGGAATTAAACTAGATAGAGAGAACGAAAAATTACAAGTATGTTACTGAACTGTATGAGGCGTGCCACCCGCCAGTTCAGAGGGGTTAAACTAGATAGACAGAATGAGAAATTTCATGTTACACTGAACTGTATGAGGTGTGCCACCCGCCAGTTCAGAGGAATTAAACTAGATAGAGAGAAAGAGAGATTACATGTATGTTACACTGAACTGTATAAGGCGTGCCACCCGCCAGTTCAGAAGGATTAAACTAGATAGAGAGAAAGAAAGATTACATGAATGTTACATTGAACTGCTTGAGGCGTTCCACCTACCAGTTCAGAGGGGTTAAACTAGAGGGAAAGAGAGATTACATGTATGTTACACTGAACTGTATGAGGCGTGCCACCCGCCAGTTCAGAGGAATTAAATTAGATAGAGAGAAAGAGAGATTACACGTATGTTACACTGAACTGTATGAGGCGTGCCACCCGCCAGTTCAGAGGGGTTAAACTAGACAGAGAGAAAGAGAGATGACATGTACGTTACACTGAACTGTATGAGGCGTGCCACCCGCCAGTTCAGAGGGATTAAACTAGATAGAGAGAACGAAAAATTACATGTTACTGAACTGTATGAGGCGTGCCACCCGCCAGTTCAGAGGGGTTAAACTAGATAGACAGAATGAGAAATTTCATGTTACACTGAACTGTATGAGGTGTGCCACCCGCCAGTTCAGAGGAATTAAACTAGATAGAGAGAAAGAGAGATTACATGAATGTTACATTGAACTGTTTGAGGCGTGCCACCCGCCAGTTCAGAGGGGTTAAACTAGAGGGAAAGAGAGATCACATGTATGTTACACTGAACTGTATAAGGCGTGCCACCCGCCAGTTCAGAGGGGTTAAACTAGACAGAGAGAAAGAGAGATGACATGTACGTTACACTGAACTGTATGAGGCGTGCCACCCGCCAGTTCAGAGGGATTAAACTAGATAGAGAGAACGAAAAATTACATGTATGTTACTGAACTGTATGAGGCGTGCCACCCGCCAGTTCAGAGGAATTAAACTAGATAGAGAGAAAGAGAGATTACATGAATGTTACATTGAACTGTTTGAGGTGTGCCATCCGCCAGTTCAGAGGGGTTAAACTAGAGGGAAAGAGAGATTACATGTATGTTACACTGAACTGTATGAGGCGTGCCACCCGCCAGTTCAGAGGGGTTAAACTAGAGAGAGAGAGAAAGAGAGATTACATGAATGTTACACTGAACTGTATAAGGTGTGTTAAGAGGGAATAACCAGATAGAAAGAGCAACCTTTCTTTATGTTAAACTGAACTCTATGAGGTGTCACTCAGAGGCACACTGTACATAAAATAGAAGTCACCAGAGCCCTCTCAGACACAATTAACCAAGTGCTATTCAACTGAAGGTTTCAACAAGCTAATGTTTTCTTTATGATATACATGTACAGTACCAGTTAAAAGTAAGTTGACAGTCTCTTTCGAGTCTCGATTCTCGACTTGATCCTCGATACTCGATTCCTGCGAGCTTTGAGCATTGAGGCTCAGCAGAATCGAGTCGAGGATCGCGTCTCGCAAAATCAGAGATAATGAGCTTGTCACTTGGCTGATCACTCAATAGACCTCTCGAGCAAATTGGGGATGACATCTTGAAAAGCAACTTCAGCTACTCGAAGGAACGCAAACGATGCAAGAGTAGTCATTCAGTAAGCGATGTTTCTAAATGTAATTCAACCTCTTTGACAGATGGGCAGATTCGCAGAAATCAACGCTTGAGAAAGAACAGAATGGCCAAGGACTGACCACACCACTACAATATCTCCCAATAAGTAACAGATGTTCGATGAATAAAACTTGGCCGACTGAGCGTTGCATGTTTTTGTCACAGACACGCATAATTTTAAGATGAAATTCGATATGCGTACGTGTCAATACATGTGTTCACTAATGGTGCTCGTTCGTAACTTTATTTCGTTGAAACAGGATTTTCTTCGACCGTTCTTAAGAATAAATTTTACAATGTAACTCCTCCAAACTTGAAACACAAATGTGTGTAATTCGTTATGGTATGCAAATTTTCTGTTCTCACGCGCGGTGTCTGTCAAGTCTATTTTTTTCAATGTTTACTTTGGGCTATTTTTGGCCGAAGAGTGAAGATCATCTCGGCGATGTTTCTATCCAAATTATATATGTATTTCACTTCGGATGTTTCCTCGGAGTTTTACTAGTGTTCCATCGAACATTTATCAATTTATTTATTTCAAAGGCAATCAGCGATTTTCAAAGTTGGCGTTCTACATACGATAAGCTACCATGTCTTGTTTGCGCCCTTGTGGTCGATGAGTGCAGGTTTGTCGAAACTTGTTTGATTTTTTGAATTCCTTACGCTTGCCAAGCGGCTACTGGCTAGCGACTACACTATTCGCCTACTTGTACACTGTGCATTTTCGTTGATAAATAGCCGGCTTTCTTGAAAATTTGATCGCTTTTGATGACAGTGTCCACGATGAACCGCAGCGATCTTGATTCGTTGCGCTTATGAACGAGTGGCCATAGAAACGGTTCAAAATTTAGCATCGGAATTTTTATGTAGAAAAGCACAACGCTGTGACCTCAAAAGAAACTAAATGTCTTTTGACCTTGTTTTTTTTATGCACTATGCGATATTTCCTCTAGCCTCCCACGCAGTCGTTTTTAGGGGACTCGTATTTCACCTCCTCCCCACTAACGCCTGCTTGCCCGAAGCCAACATTCCTTTCCCATTGTTTGGCTCGTGGGCATCCTAGCAAATCACGATCAAGCAACTGGCAAGCGCTGACAAGTAAAATTATTGAACCTAATGCGTGTTTCTTTCTCTCGCGAATTTGTAAACGTATCAAAGCGCTGGAGCCGATTTGTTTTTGAGTAATACGATGTCTTACGAGAGTAAGAGACCTTTAAAACTTGTAAACGCGAATAAGAATTTAGACACGACCGAGTTACAGATCTGAAGCATTTATCAGTCCATCAAACGTAGAGTAATAAACCGGCGTGAAATTATCACACATGGCACAACAACAAAGCTGGATCTCTCATGGTCCTGCATTAAATCAGATGAAATTCGCCCACACCACGACCCCAAAAAGTCCTGGAGAAGCGGCCATAGGTTATCAAACACCAGTGACATAGACTATGCCAATTCGTCTGCTTTTTTTATTCAGTTCAAGCGAAGCGGACGGTAAAATTATGTAGCTTGCTGCCTTGCCGCTTGCTCGATCCATTGCACGCTGTGGTCTACCGATGGCAGTCTCCTTCCTCCAAATTACTCAGACTAACCGACGATACGCCAATACTTCTTAAATAACTGACTTGGCCCTTCATCAAATTCACGAGAGGTGACCTCAACAGCTACAACAGGACCAGGAGTAATGGCGATAAATAAGTGGCTATCGTAACTAGTGGGCAAATTGACGAAAATGTCACTATTTCATCTGACAAATTCTTAAATTGAAGTCAGTTGATAGGCATTCAAAGAGGAATACTGAACGCAGAGTACACAGTAATGAGAGCTCGCTCAAGCTCTGTCTCTGCAATGTTAAACTATAATTCCCGCGAGGCCAAGGTCAACCTTCCAGAATTTAGTAGGTAAAATGTGATTGGCCAAGCGGCGGGAAAGGAATGTTGGCTTCGGGTAAGCAGGCGTTTGTGGGGAGGTGAAATACCAGTCCCCTAAAAATGACTGCGTGGGAGGCTATATTTCCTCGAGAAGTACACTGCGTCCTCAAAACCTAAATGACTTTTGACAGTATTTGTCACCGCACTGTCCTTTAGCTTGAATTTGTTACGTTGTTCGAACGGAAATTGTTGTAGTGTCTACATAAGTGTCCATACAGAACAACTACGTTCTTTCCTCAAGAACTCGGAAAGTCGAATCACGTACTCGATGAATAACAATAGAGTGCTTCCTGCGACAATCGAGGAACGAGGATCGAGTTGAGTTTCGAGTGAATCGAGCTTCGATTCACGACTCGATCCTCAATACTTGATTCTCGTGAGGATCGAGTCGAGACTGTCAACTTACTTTTAACCGGTACTGTACATGTAATGTTATGATGTTTAATTTTTCATCCTTAAGGAAATGAAAAAACTTGGTTTAAAGAAAACAAAATGTTTTAGGATGTCAACAGGCTGCAGTTGACTGAAAGATGATCACAGAGTTGCCACTCATCAGGATAAAATTATACTGATGGCTTTTCCCAGACCATAAATAATGACCACCCAAGACAAATTCCTTTGGCAATGAAGTTGGTGTCCTTGATACTCTGATGTGCTTTTTTTCTTTCTGTAAAAGAAAAAAAAAAGACCTTAAATGAACTAAACTGATTGAAGGAACAAAGAAAATGCTAGCATTTGATTTGTATGATACAACACATAATATAATTATGTATCTACGCATATAGATATACATGTACATGTATTCCTTAATGTTGAAAACATCACTTATGTGCATTAGCCTCCTTTGCAGCTGTTGTTTGGGTCTGTCCTTAATCCCTCCCCACTAATGTCTGGTGAACTAAGCTGGAAATTCCATTCCCATAGTGTCTAAGTATTCAATCTGGAGGGAGAAGAGAACTGACAAAAATGGCTGCAAAGGAGGCTACAGGAACTTACACGTAGCCACCAAAATTTAACAGCCATGATGTGATTAGTCAGTTCCTGGGAAGGGAATGTCCGGCTCCGTTCAGCAGATGTTGGTGGGGAGGGAGAATACGACTAACATGTAAGTAACAGCTGCATAGGAGACTATTACAGTGTACTGTATGTGCATCAATTGGTCAACACTGGATAGACCATCAATAAGGAAAGATTCGGTGGGTCAACCGTACACAAAGATTTATTATTTTAAAGACTTGGTTTGCCTGGACTAGGGACTGTTATTGGCTGTGAAAAAGCTTCCGTAACTTACATGCATTGTAACATTATACATTACATGTATGCCTTCAAGGAAAAGCATGGACAATAAGACTTCACTGTGGAGGCTATTTCATGCTTAGTATAGGCTTAACTTATTACAGTTTGCATAAAGGCAAAAAAAAATTGAGTAGAGTTAATGTGGTGGCAATGACAAGTACATGTACCTTACTCTGTTACAGTAGCATGTATAAGGTATGAAAAGGAAATTACTATTAGGGGTAAACTTCAAAGGACTCTATGTAGCACATAATTATGTATGATACCAGATTGGCTAGAAGAAAAAATTGCTTGTACTGCAGGTCACATTAATTTTTATTTATAGGAGAGATGAATGTTTTTTTTTGGAGCAGGCAATTTGAACAGTTTCAATTTATTTTTTTCCATATTTCTTACACATTGTTACAAGATAAATATGTATTAAAATACAAAAGATAAATAAATAACAAAAGAATGAGAAACATAATGGCGAGGATGTCCATAAAGAAACCATTGGGGCTTATACAAGCTACGGGCTCCTAAAAATTACAACTTGGATTTCATGATTTTTAGGCATACGTGTAGCTTATTAATTTAATTAATCAATTCATTTAGGTTACCAAAGTGAGTGAAATAAGAAATACAACATGATACATGTAGTAATGCATG
>JAEMWC010000683.1:52500-175000 GCA_016490735.1 Pachyseris speciosa
GCGCTTCAGTGGCAGAATTTAATTTACCGGCACGCGGCACGCTTACGCCTTGTTCTTATGGCATTTTATGGTTTTACTTGTACGATGAAACGCTAGTTTTGTCAAATGTTATGCTTTAGCGATTCGTTGAGATTTTCGAGGGGATAATCGGCATATCTCGGTATGTGATGGACAGAAATTACAGAGAGTGACGCCTTCTCAGGCTGAAAATCTGTTTTACCGGGTGATTTCATTGACGTGCTATGGACTTTGGTAAGTTGTAACTATATTTTAAGCCGAAGTAAATCGCCTTCAGACAATTTTAAAAGCGAAAATACGAACGTAAGAGGTAAGATCGACGTAACTTTCGATTTTGTTACATTGGTACGTTTGGTAGGAATCGCCCACGACATTTTCCCTGGGATTATATTCTAATGTAAATTTTCTGTAAGATTTGATTGAGTTGGAATTCCTTCGGTTTCGGACCATTGTTGAGCGGTAATGTTTCTGTTCAAGTGTATTTATGTATGTGTAGCAAAGTTCATGTATATTCCGGCGGCAAATTAATTATAATCTGGCGGCAAATTAAATATGAAGCCGCGAAATACGCGCGCACTCGTCATCGATCCACGATAATGAAGATCGGGCCGGTGAGGGGGCGCGGAAGTGGGCGGCTCCTTAATTGTCTTTATAACTGGATATGGGTACTTATATCTTTTACATAGCTGCTCTCTCTCAAAGCACAAATATTTTATCTTCCACTTATGGTGGTGATTAAAATAGTGAAAGTTTGAAAATTGAAAATTATCGTTGGAGAATATATTATCGTCTAGAAACAACTTCTGAAAGCCTTTTCAAACTACCAAGGAGTTTAGGACTCTGTGTTTGTTTGTACGTAGAAAATAGCAATAGTAAAATATTCAAGTGATTTAGCATATGTAACTTGCAGGTAAAAATTTAGGAAAATGTTCTATATCTTTTCTGGTCCATTCAGGTTGAGGTCCTGGCATCACTGTATGCCTGAGCGCTTCTGGGATATATAACATGAACATTTTTTGAAGCGCAGATAAAAATTTAGGAAAATGTTCTATATCTTTTCTGGTTCATCCAGGTTGAGGTCCTGGCATCACTGTATGCCTGACTGCTTCTGGGATATATGAGATGAACAGTTTTTTGAAATGCAGACAAAAATCTAGGAAAATGTTCAATATCTTTTCTGGTTCATCCAGGTTGAGGTCCTGGCATCACTGTATGCCTGAGTGCTTCTGGGATATATAACATGGACAGTTTTTTGAAGTGCAGAAAAAAATCTAGGAAAATGTTTAATATCTTTTCTGGTTCATCCAGGTTGAAGTCCTGGCATCACTGTATGCCTGAGCGCTTCTGAGATATTTAACATAACAGGTTTTTTTGGAAATTAAATGCAGATAAAAATTTAGGCAAATGTTCAATATCTTTTCTGGTTCATCCAGGTTGAAGTCCTGGCATCACTGTCTGCCTGAGCGCTTCTGAGATATTTAACATAACAGGTTTTTTGGAAATGCAGATAAAAATTTAGGCAAATGTTCTATATCTTTTCTGGTTCATCCAGGTTAAGGTCCTAGCATCACTGTATGCCCGACTGCTTCTGGGATATATAACATGAACAGTTTTTTGAAGTGCAGACAAAAATCTAGGAAAATGTTCAATATCTTTTCTGGTTCATCCAGGTTGAAGTCCAGGCATCACTGTATTCCTGAGCGCTTCTGAGATATTTAACATAACAGGTTTTTTTGGAAATGCAGATAAAAATTTAGGCAAATGTTCTATATCTTTTCTGGTTCATCCAGGTTGAGGTCCTGGCATCACTGTATGCCTGAGTGCTTCTGGGACATATAACATGAGCATTTTTTTAAGTGCAGATAGAAATCTAGGCAAATGTTCCATATCTTTTCTAGTTCATCCAGGTTGAGGTCCTGGCATCACTGTATGCCTGAGTGCTTCTGGGATATTTAACATAACAGGTTTTTTTTGGAAATGCAGATAAAAATTTAGGCAAATGTTCTATATCTTTTCTGGTTCATCCAGGTTGAGGTCCTGGCATCACTGTATGCCCGACTGCTTCTGGGATATATAACATGAGCATTTTTTTAAGTGCAGATAGAAATCTAGGCAAATGATCCATATCTTTTCTAGTTCATCCAGGTTGAGGTCCTGGCATCACTGTATGCCTGAGTGCTTCTGGGATATTTAACATAACAGGTTTTTTTGGAAATGCAGATAAAAATTTAGGCAAATGTTCTATATCTTTTCTGGTTCATCCAGGTTGAGGTCCTGGCATCACTGTATGCCCGACTGCTTCTGGGATATATAACATGAGCATTTTTTTAAGTGCAGATAGAAATCTAGGCAAATGTTCCATATCTTTTCTAGTTCATCCAGGTTGAGGTCCTGGCATCACTGTATGCCTGAGTGCTTCTGGGATATATAACATGAACAGTTTTATGAAGTGCAGATAAAAATCTAGGCAAATGGTGTAAGCAGGTTTAATGACCAAAACGTTTTACATTTGGTACATTTCTTTGCAGAACAATAACGCGTTCGGATGACTGTATTTTTCGAGAACGTTTTCCTTACTTTAATGCCCTTCAGAGTAATTGAGTCCTTGGACAGTTCGCCAGCATTTTCCAAGTTAAACAAATTTTAACAATCGGGAAAGAATTAGAAAAAGGAGAAGTTACATTTTGAAATGATGATTTCGATACAGTCGCCGTTGTCGCTTTTCCTGCCAAGGTCAGTTTCGGAAGTCGAATACTGAAACTTCCACTTCGACGTTTGCCGAGATTATTGAGGAATTATTCAACGAGAATTTTATCAGTTCCTAGGGAAACCGTACGGATAGTAAAAGTTCTGTTCATGAGCACGCAACGATATCACATATTGAAGCGAATTATTTTAGCTCAGTGATGTTAATTTACTTTCACGGCGTTCAAGAAGGTAATAATTGCAGACTGATTTGTGTAAATTACTCGCAAAAATGTTCACTATTACCATGTATTGCAAGTATGTTTGATTTAGGAATACGAGCGAATTTTAATTAGCGTTCAAAAGAGATATATATCTCCCTCCAAAAACAAAACACATTAGGGCCGTTTATACGAGAGAAAATAAGCCGCGGCTTACTCTGGTCACGGCTTACATAAGACGCGAACACTCCGTATAAATGATACAAAATCTATGTTCACGGCTTTCTCAAGCTCCGGCTTATCCTGGCCTAGCTTGGTGTTTTTACTCGTAGAAATGGTTCCTTTCGCGTCTTATGTAAGCCGCGGCCAGAGTAAGCCGCGGCTTATTAAACAGTCCTATTGTTTTTTCCCATATTGCATGCGAAAGAGAAACAAAGAAAACTCGAGCCTTTGGTTGTAATTTAGTGCTATTTTCTGGAACCGGTGAGCCTACCTCAAGAGTAATTCATCAAAACCAAAACAAACTATTGGGTTTCGTTTTCCCGTTCCCGCAGTCATGTTTCGTGTGCATCAGGTCTAAAGATAGAATTTAATTAAACTCTCGCCATAAATAAACGTTCACGTTTAAGGATTATGACAGATAAGCGTGAAAATTGACGCCCCATATCAAACAGAAACGAGTGCCAGAAGCGATTCGATTACACCGGAATGTTCAGAGTAGCTGGATATCCTGCTGAGATTGGTGGCAAATTGCCCCCTATCTCAGCGGGATCCAGAGGTATTTTTTTGTGGTTGCTAAGAATCTCTGGCTCGTTATGAGCATATTTCTGCTCCTCTCTCTTTATCCACTCTGCTGAATGGTTGTGCTTTCTATCATTCTCCAAGATGTTACGCCAGAATGGTTCTGTTGCTTCTTTCTCAGGTGGTTTTTCAACTGATATCTGGTCTTTACCAAGGTTTCTGAATAACTTTTTCCTATCGTTTGCAAACATATGGTTTTGACTGAATTATTTACTCCTTTTAACATATCTCCTGATTCTTTGGGCTTTTGCTTGAATTTTCATTTTAAGGGATTCTCTTACTGTTTGCAGTTCTTGATTTGTTGTTATTTCCCTGAAAGGTCTTTTTCTACTATTCGTTGAGTCTTACACTGCGGGCGCAAGGGATTCTGAAAATTATTTCAACCTCGACCTGACAAAAGTCAGCACCACGGTCAATAGCGTTCTAAACATGATTTTAAGCAATGGGGTTAAAGGCAAGGACATGTGGGGGGAAGCCTTCCGCTTCTTTGGCGGACAAAAAAAATCGACCGGGCGGAGCCACATGAGTGTATCGAATTTTTATGACAACAGGTTCGGGCTGTTGATCGATTTGCGCTCCGTGTCGGATCTAGCGATGCATGGCAGTGGCGCGCGCCCCGTGAACAGCACAGACGGGGTTCAGTTTGAACTTGGCGGCTCGGGCAATGTGAACTACCATATCTTCGTTATCAGCGATTCGCAGTTCAACCTTCTGGACCGGCAATTGCAATCTGTGCAATACTAGTATACCTACCGCACGAGGCAACATGAACCCAGATAACACAACAAAACCCTCTTCAGGTTTGCGGAGAACGATCCGTGGGTGGATGTGATGATTTGCGAGCAGCACGAGGTGGAACTTTGGTTGAAGATCGTGACTTTTGTATCCTGAGGGCACCAACACCCTCATAATCCTCGACCACTGCGCAGCCTCAAAAGAGGTAAAAAAAAGCGCACATGCCAGCTAGTGAATCTCGCCTTTTCAGCCAGGCACATCGGCATCAGCGTTTGGGTGCTGACCCAAAAATACACCAGCATCACAGCGTCTTTTCGGAGAACATTGCGGCGGTCGTTCTTTTTCACAACCCCTAGGCCAAGACCACGAAGACCATCTTTGATGACTATGCAGGCGATCTGTCCCAAGAGGAGCACAGAAGTATGATTTCAAAGCTGAAAGAGCGATATTTTTCTTATCTCATGTTCTCGCTTCGCCACCCCTTCGGAGTTAAGCTAAATTCCCGCTCTTAGGCGGAACTTCGAATTAAAAAACATCATATAGTGGTAACCATGGATTGGGTCGAACACTACATCGAGGACAACAGTGACGAAGCTGGCTCAGTTGTGGAAAATTTAGCGCAAGCCTTTCGGGACCATTTGACGGAAAATTTTTCTCGCGATGGTGCGTCGGACGAAAACACTCTTCAAATTCTCCAAGAGCCACATAAATTTACCAAATTTGTAAAAAATTATAACAATTCTCGAAAAATTTGCTTATTTTCAAGATGTTAAGTTAAGAATGGAGATGTTGAACACTAGTGAAAAGCTTCAAAAAAAAAAAACGATGAGGATATTGACATAACGAAAGAAGATTGGTGGATAGCGATTCGCCACAAACATGCAACCCCAAATTGAAAAAATAAAAATTTAAGTATAGATGGCAGAAGAGCCTGCAATTGCAGAACTCTTGGAAATGCTGGAGGCTGAGGCATCGAGCTCACCCGCAGGTAGAGTTGTTTCTGGAAATCCATCCTATGGCCCTGGCATTCCTGCTTCCGGGAGGAGCTTGCCAAGCAAGCGTTGTCATGGGGAGGGGGGGGGGGGGGGGGGCAAGGAGGCCATTGGCGTGTAGTTCACACACGAGCAGGTGAAACGCCTCACCGACAAAGAGGTTCAGAAATATTTCAAAAGTACGAAACTTACGTGGGCTCAAAGACAACCGGCAGCTTGATTGACAACTTCATTTAGCTTGCGACCAAAGCCGTGGGGTTGTTTGTCAACATCAAAGACGTTGAATCTTACCAAAAAGAGCTCAGAGAGGACAACATCATCACTAAAGAGCTCTCCAACCTGACCGGCAACCTTGCTTTGAAGTACGGTAAGTTTCTTTCTTTAGCCAATTTCGGGCTGATAACCACAAAACACATTGATTTTACCCACTCAGAGGCGGGAGAGCATGCACATAGAAAGGATGCTGGAGAAATCCCTGAACAACCCTCAGCAGCTTCTGAATAAATACTGACAATTAAAAAGTAACTGCTGACTATTTTTTTGCTTTCACAATATACCACCAAGTGAATTGAACGTTCATTCTGTTGGCATATCTTCGAAATGTCGGCTGAACAATCTGAAAGTACAGGCATTTAAGCCTCCCACCCAGACGCGGCGGCACAGGAACAGCAGCCCCAGGGGTAACTTACTTAACCAGCTCTAACCACGCGGCGACAAAAAAAAAAACAGAAAAAAACAAGCGAGTAGCCGCAGGCAAAATGGTTGCCGAATCAACGCGCGCAGCTCGAGAAGCGCAGAAAAAAAGATGCGGCAGAGGCTGCATTCATAATTGCAAAGGACAAAGCGAAAAAAGCTTCAGAAAAGGCGCAACTCTCGCCTCGGGGCAGGAAGCTGAGAGTGCTGCCGCAAACTCCACAAACTCCAGGTTTTTAATTATCAATCAAATTCTGACTGGGGTTGGGATTCCTGTCATGGCTGCCGGTGTTTATTATCAGCGTGAATCGATCATGGCGAGGCTTAAGTCTTCAATAACTCCAGGCAAGGAAAAAAGCGCTCCCAACCCGCCTACCCCCAGTGATCCCGTTACTAAAACGCCGCAGATAATAAAGGGGGTCAGATTCATGGAATAATTTTCTATTGAAGACTTGAGACCAGAAAATACGCAAGGATGTGGTTTGACCTCATTAAAATACCTCAAAGCATTATTGATGGAGCAGCTGTTTTTGGCCTTTTTATTGTAGGTTTGGACTTCAATCACAGGCTTTTTCTGAAAGCTTCGATATTTCTTATGTCCAACCCCCCAGAATTGTGTGGGATAGTGAGCCAGAAGATGGAGAAAATTGGTCAGATTATGAAGAAGATGGGGGCAGCCTTCTGAAGACGACCAGACGGACACGGAAAATTAGTTGCTACTTAACTTGGTTGCGTGTTTATACCGCTCGTTCCTAAATGGTTTATATATATATATATATATATATATATATATATATATATATATATATATATATATATATGATTGTTGAGAACCAGGACATAAGGAAACGGCGCCTCCACGATCTCAAACAAATCCTTCTGGGGAAACAATACCCAGCTGACATCATAAATTACGGTATAAACAAGGCCCTCAACAAAACATCGGAAGAGTTAAGAAGGGTGAGAGAACAAGCTAGCGAAAATAACCTCCTCTGTCTGGTAACAACTTACAA
Organism: Pachyseris speciosa; assembly: GCA_016490735.1. Classification (NCBI taxonomy): domain Eukaryota; kingdom Metazoa; phylum Cnidaria; class Anthozoa; order Scleractinia; family Pachyseridae; genus Pachyseris; species Pachyseris speciosa. The sequence continues at coordinate 59,659 of JAEMWC010000683.1, forward strand.
TCCCAACAATCCGCAAGTATTTCAGCTGGTCAGGAAAACACTTCCCATGTCGAACCAAAACTCCTCATTAAAATCCATTATGAGCAAGACTAAAGTAATTCACAGTCAGCGACAACCCAGAAACCTCAAACGGATGCTAACAAACTCCTATTTCTCCGGGCAAAAGGACACTAATCCGGAAGTTAAAATTTGTGGAACAAAACGTTGCGGAACATGCCCCTATTTGAAACAGGGTAAATAATTCACCTTCTCCGCCACGAAGGAAAAATTTCGGATAAAGCACTCGATGAACTTCACCTCAACGAACTTGATTTACGTAATAACATGTGCAGGATGTGGACATAATTATATAGAAGAAACGGGTGATGTCCTGAGAAATAGAGTGACAGTTCATAAACAGCAAATTAGAGACCCGCACACACGTATGCTAGGAGTCAGCAAGCATATTGATGAATGTGCTGCGGGATTGACACCTCAGTTCACTATCTTTCCGTTTTATAAGATTCTCAGCCCATCAGAAGGCATTAGAAAGAACAAAGAGAGGTTTTTTATTTTGAAGTATAAACCCGTTCTTAATGATTTAAAATTACGCTAATTGCTCGCGCGCGCTTAGAATTACAATAGCCATTATAATTGTAATTTCAATTACATCTGTGACGCAATAACTCAATAAACACACTTTGCTATGCCTGAAGAGCCGCAACAGCGGTGAAACGCGTAGCGCTAAAGCAAAGTAACAGAAGACGTTGGGTTTTCATTGTTTTTAGTATATATATCTTTACACAAGAATGTTTACAGCTCCTGAGAAGTTGAGCGCTCCACGAAAACCATTCTTCAAACATTGATTGACCTATTATTCAAAGCTCCTGCCATCTCGTCAGTCGAGCGCTGTCAAGAATGAATTTTCAAGTTAAAGACTTCGAGTATTCGACCAAGAACATCCCGCTGGCAAACCGAAACATCTTTCTTCAAAGACTGATTGAGAAGACTGAATCCCTAATTCACCGTATGCGGTGGAAGGCCTTTTTCTTTCTCAACCAAAACACCGATGACGCGACAACCAAGGAGACGTACGGGTTCAAATCCAAGCGACCACCACCTCGCATTAATGAACTTTGTGAGTTTGAGGACTGCATGCTAAACCTAGTACAGCATCTTGAATTCAAAACCAATCGCTACCCAAACAGCCTACAAAGAAAACTCAGTAAAGACCTCAAAGAAATCCGCAAAGACAATCACATCTTTGTTAAAGCAGACAAAACGAGTAACTACTACAAGACAGAACCAGAAGACTACACCAAACTGGTAAGCAAAAACGTAACAAGATCCTATAAGAAGACAGGCTCCAACATCCCAAAAAACATAACCTCTAAAGACAAGGAAATTGCTACCTCCCTCCGACTTGACGACAGAATTGAAATATCAGCAAACAAGGACTCGTTTATTACACTGAAAGACCACAAACCCGACTTCATCAACAACCAGACATGCAGGCTTATTAACCCAACCAAATCAGAAATTGGCATCGTCAGCAAGCACATTTTGGACAGAATCAACAAAACGATTATCCATGAAACTAAAGTAAACCTGTGGAGAAGCACAGCCAAGGCGATAGAATGGTTCAAGAAATTACCGGATAAACAAAACTATTCATTTATTACCTTCGACGTCTGCGAATTTTGCCCGTGCATATCAGAAGAGCTCCTCTTGAAGGCATTAGACCACGCCTCACAATTCACCGCAATCACCCAGCAAGACAGGAAAATCATAATCCACGCAAAAAGGTCACTGCTATACCATCAAAGCTCACCTTGGACAAAAAAGAACACCAACAACCTGTTCGACGTGACAATGGGCTCATACGACGGAGCAGAAACGTGTGAATTGATTGGTTTGTACATGCTGTCACTCATTGCGGCCAAATTCAAGGATGAAGTAGGCCTCTACCGCGACGATGGCATTGCAGTCTGCAAAGCTACTCCAAAAGAAATCGAAAAAACAAAACAAGAAGTCTGTAGAGTGTTTCAATCAAATGGCTTGAAAATCACTATTGACGCGAATAAGAAAATAGTGAACTTCTTGGATGTGACCTTTGATCTAAGAAACGGGAGCTACAAACCATACACAAAGCCGAACAATAGATTAATATACGTACACCAACAGAGCAACCACCCGCCGGCGTTACTGAAGAACATCCCCAAAAACATCAATCAAAGACTCAGCAACATACCATCCAGCCGAGAAATCTTCGACGAAGCCATTGCACCCTACCAAAAAGCCCTCGATGAAAGCGGATACAGCCACAGACTTACATACAACCCGCCAACAAACCAAGCAAATAGACGAAGGAAGAATCGAAAAAGGAACATCACCTGGTACAACCCCCATGGGATTGTAACGTCAGAACCAACATCGGTAAAAAGTTTTTGAACATCGTGGATATATCCTTCCCAAAGAACCACATATTACATAAGATTTTCAACAGACACACACTTAAACTCAGCTACTCGTGCATGCCGAACATAAAATCCATGATCGCGTCACACAACAAAAAGATCATCCCGAAAACACCAACGGTGCCTGAACGTCAACAAGAAAAGGAATGCAACTGCAGAAAGAAACCCGAATACCCCTTGAAGGTAAATGCCTCCAGACCAACGTTGTCTACCAAGCAACAGTGACAACAGAATCTACAACCGAATCCTACGTAGGATTAGCATCAAACTTCAAGGAACGGTACAGGAACCACAAGACATCATTCCGACACATCAAGCGAAGGAACGAAACTGAATTATCCAAACACATATGGACCCTGAAAGACGGCAACAAACCCTTTCACATAAAGTGGAAAGTACTAAGAACATGTAAACCTTATGATAATATCACGAAGAAATGTAGCTTGTGTCTTTACGAAAAGTTCATTATTATCTGCAGAAAAAAATTGTGCACCCTAAACAAACGAAACGAATTAGCAAGTTCTTGCCCTCACAGGAACAAATACGTACTCAGAAACTTTCGAATAACATAGCGTAACTGTTAATTTACAACACGCGCAAGGCGCGCGCTCACGCAGCTATTTGTTTATATTGTCAGCATTCAATTTAACGGTCATTTAACGGTCATTGGCCTGATGAGTGTAGTCAGTATTTGGCTATACGAAACAGAGCTGTTGCAATAAAGCGATTATGAATCACTTCTGAAGTCTGGAAATCTTTACACAAGAATTTTTACAGCTCCTGAAAAGTTGAGCGCTCCACGAAAACCATTCTTCAAACATTGATTGACCTATTATATATATATATATATATATATATATATATTATATATATATATATATATATATATAAATGTTTGAAAGAAAATTTGCCCTGAGCAGGATTTGAACCCACGTCCCCCGGTATACTAGTCGGGTGTGATGACCACTACACTATCAGGACAACCATGCTGGAAACACGGCAATCGAAGATGTGATTTACGTGATCGAAGACGTGGCATCCCGGGAAATTTTACTTTCTTAGGTGACAAGGCAGGGAAAGCCTATAACTCCATTTGAAACCCAACTAAGGATCAATTACTGATACACAACCGAAGTCAACTTAGGGGATGACAAAGGAGGATCCAATTACGGATACAGGCTTATTTCAATTAATTAAATTCTGTATATGAGGGAAACCCTAACCCTAACCCTAACCCTGTACACCTAAGAAAGTAAAATTTCCCCGAAGACGTGGCATCCCGGGAAATTTTACTTTCTTTGCCTTGTCACCTAAGAAAAAAAAATTTCCCGGGATGCCACGTCTTCGATCACGTAAATCACATCTTCGATTGCCGTGTTGCCAGCATGGTTGTCCTGATAGTGTAGTGGTCATCACACCCGACTAGTATACGGGGGACGTGGGTTCAAATCCCGCTCAGGGCAAATTTTCTTTCAAACATTTATTCAATTAAAATACGATTATTTGGGGTGTACAGGGTTAGGGTTTCCCTCATATACAGAATATATATATATATATATATATATATATATATATAGATTTTTTTTTTCAGAGTTGGATTAGTTGGTCGAAGACAATGGATTATTTGCTCGAAGACAATAAATGTCTTCGACCAAATAATCCAACTCTGAAAATATACATATTGCTCTAGTTTATCTATTGAGCACTTTAATAGCTGATGAAGACTTCAATTCATTACCTTTCTATATATATATATATATATATATATATATATATATATATATATATATACCATGTACGCAACCGAGTTAAGTAAATATATTTGGAACCTAAAGGATAAGAATATTACCTACAACATCAAATGGCGTCCAAATGGAAACCCTAACCCCATACACCCCAAATAATCATCTGTTAATTGAATAAATGTTTTGGAACCTAAAGGATAAGAATATTCTCTACAACATCAAGTGGCGTTAGCTAAAACAGGCCCGATCATATTGAAATGTAAACAAGCATTGTAATTTGTGTTTATGGGAGAAATACTTTATTATATGTAAACCCGAAATGTCAACACTAAACAATAGAAGCGAACTGGTATCTACGTGTAGACATTCCAAGAAATTCCTGTTTAAGACAGTGCTCGCTTAGATTAACCAATCATATCCGTCTACGTGCCACGCCGCTAGGCATTGTTGTGTATTTTTAAATTTTGTGTATATTATTATGTATCCGTTATTTTTGGCAGTTGCCTGATGATTGCTTTGCAAGAAGCATGAAACTCTGAGTAGCAATAAATGTCTTCGACCAAATAATCCAACTCTGAAATATACATATTGCTCTAGTTTATCTATTGAGCACTTTAATAGCTGATGAAGATTTCAATTCATTACCTCTTTATATTATATTATATTATATTATATTATATTATATTATATTATATATATATATATATATATATATATAACCTGTCACACGCATCCAATTTCGGATTTCCTCTCTCTTTCACCCTGATGAAGGCCGGTAAACTTGGCCGAAATATAGGTGAAGGATAGAAAACTCGCTCTTCATTTGTGTTATTTTCATATTACTTCTTTCACCCTGATGAAGGCCGGTAAACTTGGACGAAATATAGGTGAAGGATAGAAAACATTGTTTTCGCTCTTCATTTGTGTTACATATATATATATATATATATATATATATATATATATATATATATATATATATATACAACACAGAGTTATATATATATATATATATATATATATATATATATATATATCAGCAGAGTTTGAACAATAGGTTGCGATTTTCTTAAGGTGTGTATTGGCAGTGAATTTATTTTTATATATTTTAACAAGTCAGTGTGTACCGACTCATTAATTGTAATCTTTAGCACTTGTAGTTGCTTCAGCGCTCAGGGGCCCTCTTTTGGGGATTCTGTTATTTTTGTGCTAGCTAGGTCATTCAAAGGCTCTTTGTTGGGAAATTATTACTTATTGTTTAAGGGCCCTCTTTAGGGATTTTGTTATGATACTGACAGGTATGATGATTCAGAGGCCCTTGATGGGGAACCTGTTGCGCTGCGACAATTACATAACATTTATCACTAGTTCTATTATTGTTGTTATTCCGCATCCTGTTAATTTACCGTAGTCGTTTCATACTTTTTGTACACCTATTGTTTTTCGTTTCATTGTCTGAGTTACGTAACCCGTATGTAATTTGTAACCATTGTTGTAAAATCATATTTAAGTTGTAGGTTTTTAACATTCTGTTTGTAACTGACGAAGGTCGAGAGACCGAAACGTTTTTTAATCATAAATTTTTAAATTTTTATCGTTTTTTGAACCAAAAGTTGTCCATTTTCGGTCTTTTTAACTGTTTTTTATCATTCGCCGAATAAGGACTGTGAATCATTAGTGATCCTTTTGGTTCTGCATCTTTCGTTGGCCCAGGAAGCGCTTTCAACCGTCTATATATATATATATATTCTCCAGCTCCAGCCTAATGAGCTACGGTCGGTGAGTCGGCGTTGACTTTTTGGGGTCGCTGATAATGGACTACCCGTGAGACCCAAAAAATCCTTCGCGCCAACGTGTGATGACTGGGATTTAAAAATAGGCTCTGACATATACAACACGGCAACAATCGCGATCATGGTCGGTGGGGTGGTCTTGAATGCAGCGAAATTCATCGGTGTTAATTATCTCGCGAGGGCGCTTGGCAGTGGCGACGACGCCGCTCTTGACGAAAAAAAGCGCCACGACAAGGCTCTCGAGGATCATCAGGCGCCTTACGCGAAATACAATCGCGAGCGCACAAAGCTCCTTGAATCGATCCAAACAAACGCGAACATCAAAGCTCAGGCCAAGCAGAACTTCACCAACACCGACTACGCTTTCAAACTTTGTAACCAGGCACATCCCTACCAAGTTATGGCTCCGCTAAAAGAGCCAAAGTTCTCTGATTTCTACCAGCCGAGCGAGCAGCAGAAAAAATGCGAGCTCGTTTTTTTGGGCGCCGGAACTCTTGCTTTGGGCTATGCTACTTTTCGTTTCCTTTAAATAAATGTCTTTGAGGTAATATAGAAAACAAACTAGCAAAGGTTTATTATAGCCCCGGAGGATAATGGAAAGGCCTCGCCGCGATCAAAAAACTGGCTGAAGTAGCAAAGGTCTCTGAAGAAGCCGCCAAAAAGTGGCTGATAAGGCAGGCGCTTTGGCGGATCTATCTTCCCGCGCCGCGGCGCATTCCTCGGCCGAAGTTCGATGGTTTTACTTCCAACAAGGTGCACCAAGCTGACCTTCTTTTCTTGCCGCACGTCAAACTCCCCCGCGGGCGTAAAGTTTTCAAGTACGCGCTGACAGTTTCCGACGTTACCAGCCGTTACAAAGAGGCCGAACCTTTGACCTCGAAAAACTGTGACGTGGCCACTGATGCGTTTCGCAAAATTTACAAACGCTCGCGTGTGAAGTGGCCGCAAATTCTGCAGGTCGATCCCGGGCGCGAATTCATGGGTGCTGTCACGAAAGAGATGGAACACCACAAAACATCTATCCGGCGCGGGCACCCCGAAATTCACCGCGACCAGTCCATTGTCGAACGTTTCAACCGCACCCTGGCTGAGCGCCTATTTGGCCACCATTACGCCCTAGAAGTTGCGCAAGTTTTCCATGGTTTTCCCGAAGACAGATTTGTTCATCAACTTGTAAAAGTCTTTTTCGAAGGCGCTTTTGGCAGTCTTTCGAAAGTTGGTGTTCATTCGGATGTAAGGCTCCATCCACCTTTTTTGTTCAAATTCCAGCACTCTGTAAACATGTTTTAGTTTCATTCCCTCCTTAAAATAAACTGCAGGTTGCGGTATTGCACCACGTACTTTTTTTGTGCTGCAGCGTGAGCTAAAGTTTTTTGCAGTCTGGCGGGTTGAGATTGAGGGCTTCCATCATTTTCTTTTGGTAAGAGGGCAACCATTCTTTTTGCACAACCTTTTTCTCTGGGGCGAGGGGGTAGCTGTTGTGCTCTTCATGGAGTTCCTCCGGGTACTCAAGGTCCACCTGAAGAATAAAACCTTTTTTCCCGTTTTCTTTTATCTCAAGAATTTCTTCCTCTGTGGGGGCCCAGCTGTTTCACTTGAAATTTCCAACGGGGAGGGCTTTGCTGATTGCCCAACCGTACAGGTTGTTCGCGTCAAGATCCATGATAAACGTTGTTGGTTTGATTTTGTTATAGCCTGGCACCAGGGGGTTGTTTGCCTTGGCGTGCCTCTTTCTTACCATAGAAATTCTACCCCGCATCCCTCTCTCCACAAAGAGATGCATGTCGATGTCAGTCAACAGCTCCAGCTTGATGCCAGTCTTTTTCAGGAGCACATTCCACGATAGGCCGGGTGACGTGTAATAATGTGCAGGATCCAGGCCATACTGCTTTTGACAAAGATCTCGGCCGGAAGTTTTCGAAAAAACCTGCCAGAAGCGAGACGTCTGTTTTCATGTAAAGGTCGTGGTAGTCGCCAAGTGTTTTACATTCAAACCTTTCCCAAACTTTGTGCGCGTGCGTGTAGTCTTCGTCCGATATGTGTTCACCAGATAGCTTGCTGAAGAAGCCTTCTTTGGCAGGAAGGCTTTTTTCGTCAAACCTTCCCCATGAGTCCATGTACTCGTAGGGGTAAATGCCTTTTTCGAGAGGAGCTCGAGGCCGTCTGTCTTTCCTTGCATGCTTTCTACATACAAGCTTTTTCGTTAGTTTTAGCGCCTCTTTTGGGGTGGCTTTTACAAGTGCGTCGAGGCTTGAAAGCAGAAATGCATTGCTGTCGATAAAACGCAAGTTTCCCAAAGAGAATAAAATGTATTTTCCATGTGTTTGGCGACGCAATTCAAATCTCTCGCTCCATCTGTTTTTGACATTGCCTGCATCAAATGATGTGCGTGATAGCCCCTCAAGTTGTGAAACACATCCCGTATCGGAATTGTTTTGGGGTTTATAAGCAGCTTTTTGTTGCACGCACCATGCGCGGCTCCACGGAAACGGCCTGTAATGTGGTAATGATATTTCACCGCATCTCTGAAATTTTTGCGAAGCAGTAGCGTTGCACAGAAAAGACAATCTTCTTGGTTTTTCTCAATGCATTTTTCGATTTCATCTTATTCTTTTCTGTGCGCTTTGGTTCCAATGAACTCGATTTCTTTGAAAGCCTTTTAAAAGCAGATGCTGTGGCTTTGCCAGTAATACTTGCCTGTGCCATAATCCTACACAGTTAACAAATCCAAAAACTCATGAGGCTCAAAAACTCAAAACAATGGGGCTTTCATTGCAAATACGGTAATTTTCAGCAGTTTTAAAATCCCACCAATCTTGTTTTGTCATTGCATGTGGTGCTGTTTTTTCCAAGCTTTCGGGTATTTTTTTTTCTAAATTCAGAATTCTTTCAAGAAACGTTTCCACCGCGTTTTTCTCGCCATCACACCCCTATCTATATTTTATAACTGGCCTACTTTGGCCGTCGCATCAAACAAATGTTGCCGCAAACCCACCGGCTCGGTGTTTGTCTGTTTTTTCTGTGCAGTTTTTTTTTTATTGCGTTGACTTTCAGGAATCTTTCCAATCAGAGCCTCAAAATCGGCGTAAATAACAAATGGCACCTTCATTTGTTTGTGAAAGTTTTGAAATTTCAGAGTGTTTTTCCCCTTTTCCGGCATTTCAACTCGTGTTCCATTGACTCCTTTGCAGTTTTTTTTTGTGCTTTGCAAGAATTTCTTCTGTTATAAACCCAAATGAAACACATTGTGCAGAAGTGTTTTTTATCCCTGTGTTTGGTTAGATCATAAAGTAAAGCTGTCAGCCTCTTAACGAAGCAATAATGTGAATTTTCACCCTCGTTAAGAAGCATCAAGTTAATTCTTTCAATGCTTTTGTCTTTTGTACTGAACCTGTGAACAATAACAAGGTCATTTTCCCACGCGAAAACGTTAATGGCAATGTTGGGGTTTTGCTTCTCGAGCTTATGAACCTGTTTTAATGGTGTGGGAAAGTCAATTCCATCCCAGTTGATGTCATCGTTTCTTGGATATTTGCTTGGTCTCCGTTTTGTTCTACTGGAAACAAAGCAGATCTCAAAGCCCATTTCAAACAATCATTACCTCTGTTTTGCACGTTGATTATTGCTTGTTTGTTTGCCAGTTTTTGGTGGGTAATTATAGAAGTGCCTCTTCTCAAAGGTTGATACCTGGCAACATTGACATAAACAATTGAGATTCTATCAACAACCCATCCGGATCCTCGCTCTGACCAATTTTGTATTTCGCTGTTGATCTTGTCAACAAATTCATCAAACTTTTCACTAAACTCTTCAACAAAGTTTCGTTTTGTAAATACATGTGGTTCTACTTTAAAGTAGTGTCTCTGTTTTTCTTCTTCCATTTGCCCCTCTTCATTTTGTCTTTCACGTCTGAAATAAATCCGAAACTTGCTTTAACACTCCCCAGGTTATCAATTTCACTTTTTAAAACATCTAAGGCTTCTCTTTCCATTGTACTTTGTGTAAAATTGTTAATATCTGTTCTAATATTTTCAGGGTCGGTGTCCATCCTCCAAACATGAAGCCAATCATTAAAATCGGTAACTGAAATGTGAAATTCGTCCCACCGATGGGCTGGGAAATCCCTAAACCCTGGTGGAGGCTCCAGAATCAGCTCTCCAAAGGCAGGCTCGGCTTGGGGGGGCGGGGCGTTGTCCCCCCCCCCCGCCGGGGCGGCAGGGCCGTAGAACTCGTTCAGGACTTCTTCCTGCACTCGTGCAGCGGCTATTCGTGCGTGTAACATGCGCTCGCTTCTCTTTAATAGGACACATTTTATGCGTCACTTTTGTGGGGCAAAACCTATTTCACCGTAAATCGTTTTAAAACGGTTTAAAATTTGGTAACAACACACACACTTATAAGGTGGGGCGTTCTGGCTCAGCGAAATACAGCTTTGGTTGTCCAAATTCTTCAGGTAACGAAGCCGGCGAGTTACCTCACTAGTTTGGACAACCAAGGCTGTATGACTTTGACCCAGAACCCCCACCTTACATTTAGTGACTATATAGTATTTTGTGGGTAGCTGGAAGGTCATTGGTAGAAGAGGAAATCACACAATACCTTTTACAACTCGAAGTTGTCTCAAACGCGGCATGCCAACCAAAATGGATCTTTTATTTCCAATGTATTCCGTGGCGTTCTCCTCTTGCCCATTGTACCACTTGCCGGCAAAGGTTGCTGGAAACAAAACGTCCTCAAACCACTCCCACACCTGTGTTTTGTTTTTAATCTGAAAGGAAGATTTCATGGCAAATGACAAACGATGTCGCCTTGAAAGCGTGCAATTAGCTTTGCATTAAGGAAAAAAAGTTTTGCAGTAGACTGGTGGATGTAAGCTATTTGCCCAGGGTGTTGCGGCCACGTGGTCTGACAATGTATGTGATAGGGTTAGACCATGCCTCGAGTGCTACCGGTTTGTCGCGCATTCCCAGATTGTTATGCAGGTATGGTAACAATAACAATGATTGTCAGGTAGCAGATCCATTTCCCCTGCATAGTAACTAGCAACGGCAGTTATATCCCGTGACGTGAGGGGGGTGGAGGGGTGGGGCAGGTGGTGTTCCCAAAAATATTAGGTGGAGGTTTACGGCCCGCTTCCTGAAACCCTTATTCTATTTCAGATCAAAATTTGCGATTTTCCCCACCTATTTCAGACCTGACCAAAATTTCAACGCCCTATTTCGCACCTATTTCACGTACACGGTTGGCCTAAACATAATTTGAGAGCTGCTTTTCTTTTTACTCTTATGTTGATGGTCTTATCTCCTAATGACGAAGAGATAGCTTCTAAAAAAACATACTCAATTGAAGACTAGAGTGCACAAACCCTACACTATTTCACACCAAAACGACTTAAAAACCATACCTTTTGGGGCCGCACACACCGACATAGCCCATATAAGGTATTACCCCACCCCCGGGAGTTATACTCGGACCTCTAGAGTATCAGTGCTGCTGAAGTGGTGTTGGCCTCTTACCTTGTGAAGTTTAGTAAACACATTCTGTGTAGCTTTAACCATGCGATATCGATGTTCACTCTTATCACCATAGCACACCACCAAAAGAAGAACAATAAAAACACAGTAAAACCCAATGTCTCTTATGAATGTGTTAGTTTTTCTCTCAGTAACTCTGTACTTCCTCCGACGCTCGATTTCCTCTTCGCTGATCTTAAGTAGTGGTTGCGATTCTTCAGAGTCGGTTACGATCGAACAACTGTCTTGATTTTGGTTTCTTCTTCTGAAATAGAAAGCCAGAAGAAACGAGAAAACAACAATTTTAAGTGGTTGAGAAACAAGGATATCCGCAGTCGTGGTCACAATTGTGGAGGACAACCATCGCATTGAAATCTCCGCTCCCCATTGCAGGGAATAGAAAACTACGAGAGCTGCAGCAGCCAGAGAACCCACAATGCAAAGGAACCACGCAACATAAATGCAGAAATGAGGAAGATTAAAGCATTTGCTACCCTCACCGCCGTAGTTGGCTATGGATGAACGACGGCTTTTACGAAATATGAATAAAACGAGGAAACTTGACGGAAAGGCAAGTAGTGCGGTTTTTATAGAAACCACAAATTCCCGAGTTGTCATTTTCAAAGGCCCAACTTGAATAGGTGGCGTATTATCAATGCCATCAATTTTGTAGAACATCGCAGACATGAGCATGCCCAAAAACAAAAAGAAACAACAGCAAGTTAGTCGCTGTACACGAGTAAAGGAATCTTTTGGCTCTTTTGTAACTACTGAGAACCACAAATGGTCGTTCGCAAGACCCCGCATTCGTGCACTGTTAAATTCGTTTTTGAATCCGTGTTGTTTAGTGCCTTTCCTGGCAAAAAGCTCGATTGACGTACAGCCATCTTCGTGCTCTAATGCTAACCAACGGTAACACGGGAAGGTCCACTGAGATTGGTCCCGCATATCTGTGATCTTTACTTCATTAAGAAACCAGGATGGGTCTTCTCCAGAGCTATCGTGAGCAACGTGAAGCTTACGTAAAGTTCCGAGGGGTCCAGTAACGGCAAACAGAAACCTGTCAACATTTCCTCGACTAAAAACATCAATGCCATCATTTTGGTTCGCTGTTAATTCAACAATGTCGCTGCAATTGTGAATGCCAAAAAGTTTCATGAAAACTTTAGCAGATGTTCCAGAGTTTCTCCATGCTCCTGTTGTTATGGTGGCTTTATACTGATAGGCGGTGTTTCCGGTTGACTCCAGGGGTACCATTGGACGAACCTTAAAAAATAAAATGATAAGCCGGTGTGAAACCCATAAATGAGTTTATTTGCACGCAAATAAATAAATTAATCAATCACCTGGTAGTACTTAGTTAGTATTGTTGAACTTGGGTTGAGGTGGTTGATTTGTTGACCAGCGAATCTTTCCCGACGTAGTCCACGAAATCTTGTTGGCCTTTGTAACGGGCGAGCAACGATCACAAGATAGTCCGAAGATCTCAGGGACAATAGAATACAACTGCCTTTTACCCCTTGAACATGTTCAGTAGAATTACTTAGCCTCATTCAGTAGATTTACTTGCCTCGTTCAGTAAAATTACATAATCTGATTTTTACGCTCTCCTGAGAAGTTAAAATGATTGTGCATTCTTCAATTCGACCTCTCAGTCTGAGAACAACATTCCAAACCCCAGCTGCTGCTGTGCAGGAGTCAGTGACAGCTGCCGTTCAGGATTTTAAAACTGGTGAGGGCCACAATGCAAATTCAACAATTACTTATTCTGTAATTCAGGACAGCTTCCAGACCACCAGTCGACCAGAGACTATCCACAAGTTGATGTCAATCCTCTAAGCAAGCAAGGTTTCTGAAAAAATCCAAAATAAGATCTGGACAAGCGAATATGATGATTTAAGTAGCCTTTTTGCAACTTTACCCGGTGATACTAAATGCAATTTCACAATCAAAACCTCACCTGGGTCCTCTAAACCGACTGTCAGTCTCGAGGCTGTGCAAAAAACCAAGAGCATAGCGACAATCGACTAATGGACTTGCGTCTTTCAAATTTTTGTTGGGGAGCGAGGTTGGCGTAGTGGTGAGAGCGCTTTCCATCAATGTGGCCCGGGTTCGATTCCCAGACTCGGTGTCATAAGTGAGCTGATTTTGTTGGTTCTCTGCTCTGCTCCAAGAGGTTTTTCTCCATGTACTCCGATTTTCCCCTCTCCAAAAAAACAACATTTGATTTGATTTCATTTGATTTGAGTTTAATTGGTTTAATTTGACTTTATTTGTTTCTGTATTTGCTCGGCCCCACTAGCCCTTGTGCTATAAATACTACCGAGGGTAAATAAAGGTTATTATTATTATTATTATTATTATTATTATTATTATTATTATTAAGTAGGTTTTCCTGAGAGGGCTCCGTCCTTGATGAAATATAGTGCGACAGTGCGTGATTTTCCGGCTAAATATGATCATTCACGCTTTTTCCTTTCGATTAAATCCATTGGGAATTGTAGTTGCAGGTGCACTACATGACGAGGAGTTCATTTCCAGCCTCTCACGGCAACACTGCTAATAAGCAAATGTCCCAGTCCTTTCCACGCGGTTCTTGCTGGACATTTCATCAAGATAATTTTTTTTAGCTGCAACTTCAAACGTGAATTTTTTTAACGTGGGGCAACACACACCGCTTCTCGATGTCGAGCAACAAAATCTTCTGCCGCTACATCACGTCCCACCTCGGCCAATCCCACTGCCAACACCAATCAAAGTAAGTAAATTCGATGACATATCTGTCAATTTTCATATTCCTCTTGAGGCGTCTTTTTATCCCAACAAGTTGTTGCCAATTTATACGCGCTGGAGCAAACTAAGCATGAGAACCTATGCATGAGAACCTATGTCATGTTTCGTTGTTTAAGAGCCTCTAACATATTGTTGTTAATAGGTCATTTCCGAATTACCTTTGACCTCCCTTTTAAAGGGAGACCTGGACCATTCGTATGAAAAAGAGCTTAATTTGCATACGGATGAAAATCTATTTTATATCAGATTATGAGCACCAGGACTCGCTTTGAAAAATAGGCCAATGGTAACTCGGAAATGGTCCATAAATTTCTAACAGACATTTATTTTAAGTGCGCACCTTTTCTCTGTCCCTCTTGTCAGCCCTAAATGTTTATCAAGTCTTCGCGTATTAACCATGAAATTTTGATCATTGAGTGATCGTTTATTAGCCGAAACTATTAACAAAAGAAAAAACACGAATAAGAATAAAAATAGTTAGAAAGGTCCTATCCCGCGATTCAGATACAGGCAGTAGCTTCTTGTGATAGAGATTCCACATTCCAAACGTTAGTGAGGGTGAGGATAATGTCACGACGGTATTAAATTGTTCATTATCAGAGTAGTCGTATTCTCTAAGAACAGTAAAAACTTATGTTTCATAGTTGACAAGTGCGAGCGAGTTTTTGGCCACAAAACCAACTGTAATTATATGCGCCACACACTGACCACTTCCACATCTCTCATAATACACTTTGTCTGCCCCCCAAAATTTTGCAGAAGTATTGTTTTCAATTTCTCTAGGGACGATTGCAAGTCCCAAGAGAAATTGAAAACAATAGTTATGCAAACTTTTGGGGGACAAACAAAGTGTATCATGGGAGATGTGGAAGTGGCGAATTGCAGAATTAATATCTCTCACTCAATGCCTCATGGATTCAATAGTTACCTTGATTGAAAAGAAGGTTTCATTGCGCGCCCCCAGGGAATTAATAACAACAGCTTTAATTTCAATCTCAGTAGAAGTATGTTTAGGAACCAGAACCGCGCTGAAGGGCATCACAGTACGCGAGAGCAACTGAGGCGGAGACCCATCCGATATCTTATTGCCATGGTAAAATTCAAACGTGAGTGGTTCGTGCTCGTCCTTCCATCCGCTGCAAGAAATACTCAGGTAAATTTCTAATGTTCTTTTGACCAACTGTCTTCCGTAGCATGTTCCACCAGATGGTGTGTCCGCGGTCTCGAAACGGTAAGCGGCGCACCCACGAGTTCCATTGGTTAATGTAATATCCACCGTTAGCCAGTAGGACGAGTTGCCATCTAGTTTGGCCTCTTTGAAAACTATCTTTCTAGAGTTCACCTTGGTGGCAATCAGAGAAGGCAGGGATTCAATTGAAAGCCACACTGCCCTAGCTTCTTTCCTTACGAATTCCTTTCTATACAATGTCCATGTAAAAGTGGCGTTTTCTCGTGAACGGGCAACATGAGTGGTTTGTAAAGCAAACCGATGGCTGGTTATTACCTTGGCCTTGCAGTTATACAAACAGCTGACGAAGAAAAGAGCAAGCAATAAATTTAAATGGCTATTTGAGCCTTCTAGTTGACGCACATTTTGTCACAATATATGGGCTATATTTGACAACCTTTCAAGACATACTATTACACGGATCATGCTGGAGGACAGCAATAACTTTTAGAAGCATAAAAATGCTATTTGAAACCTAAACTAATATTCACTGTCAGATTCGAGGCATTCGTTTCCTAGAGTGCTATGCCCCAGTTAACCTTCCCTTGACTCAGTAGTTAAGAGGAGGAAGAACTGGGAAGGGTTTCATGCTCACTCCCTGTCATTTAACTGAAAGTGGCTTCCATGATAAATACAAAGTGGGTTTTATCGTTGTGCGCTGCTGACTAAGTCTCCACCTTAATTTACTCCAAAATGTCTGTTGTATCTAAATAATTGTTATATTTGTAATATGTCTGTTGGCTTAATCGAAATAACTAAACTGCTATGTCAAACAAACAATTAAATTCTCTTTTCGATGGCCTACTGCGCTTCTTATTTGTTTTCTGGTATCGGTTTGTGGTTTTGGAATGGGGATCGTCCTGCCACTATACGGCTTTCATTACCTGATGTAGACTTCTAAGATCTCCTCTTTGAAAATGTAGACCGTCTGGAGAAACAGCGTTTGACGCTTGCTTTTTCGCACTATAAGTTCAATGTGGTAAATGTGGTGAGGAAAGGGGTTGTGAATAACAGCAGTTGCTCCATTTATTTCGAAACCAGTTTCATTTGAGCATTTCTCTGTATTGTTTTTCATCATTTCCGAAGCGACAGTTACAATATTTTTGCCACTCAAAGACGAATTTACCAGTTGTCCTCCTTCAAAGCAAGACCAGACAAATTCCATCCCAACTGAATATTGCCTTTTGTCAACCTCTGGATCAAAAGATAGTGATCCATCAAAATGCACTGCATACTTTGAAGAGCTGATCCTCACTGATCCACCACTAATCAAAGCAACAAGGTTTGCCTTTTTCACTTTTATAAACCCAAAATCCCTTCTTGCGGTTGACACGTTCGAGAGCGTAACTTCGAATTCGATTAATGTCAGGCCCAGCGGCAATGATCCAGGTGGGGGAAACCAAGTCAGGGAATTATGTTCAACAAGTGTTCGCTCCTCAGAGACAGCTAAAGGAGATGCCTGGACTTTCCTTATAAACCAATTAAATGAAAGGTGCCTTAGTATCCCTTTCCTGAATCCACTGTCTATATACGCTTGGAACAATATTTCGTCATCTCGCTTTATGGTGTCTTGCACTAATGGCTGCTTGTTGGCTAGATATACCCTTGCACTGGGCAGGTTGGCGTCTTTGGCTAACAGTGGTCATACCAAAGAAACAAAGGTTATAAAAGACCGAGACTGTTGTTATTACTTTAATACACGTTTTCCAGAAAGTATTTGTCAGTTGGCTCGGTTTGCTTTGTTCTTTTCAATGGAATATATTACATAACCCTTCATTATTATTCACTGTCTGAAAAGTTGGTGGCGGCTTTGATTGTAACAGGGGAGTGCGGGGCTGACACAATAGCTGATAACCATAGCAAAACAATGGAATATATATTTCCTCTGCTCATATTCCCCTACTTATATTCCCCTCGACTTAGTCTCTCATCACTTGTAAACTCTAAAGGAGAAAGAAACAAACAAACATAGAGAAAATGTAAAACAGTTACCGACCACGCGGTGGTCTTTCGTGTGTTAGCTGGTATCTAGCCACTGCTTTGTTTAGCAACCTCTTCGTCGACAACGACTTGTAAACCAGGTTTTTCTCATTTTTCTCCTCCATAACTTCTTTGCGTGGGGTTACTCGCTGCAACGACATTGGTAGCAGGTGAACCTTCAATCAATAAATCATATTTTCCAGGAGTGTTGAAATCCGAAACAGCATCTTGGCTGTGAGTCTGACTTGTCCCATTCACAAAGCAAATCCATCTTCACCATCACTCATCGTTGTTAACAAACAGTGCTAGCCGAGAGCTCAAAATTTAACGGCAGTCGTTCAACTACGTGACTGTTGTGTACTGAATGCACTGTTCATGCAAAAGTAACAAACATGTTTACCACGCATACCAGCAGACAAAAGGGAACGTCTATACATATTGTTGTGTAATTAATACGGATTCTGTACCAGTATAACAAACACGTTGTCTACGGTTTGTTGTAAAAACAAAATCGAAAACCGGAAATCAAGAAAAACATGTTTACAGTCGAAACCTCACCTCCTGCAATCTACCATTAAAAGTTTTTTTTAAATAAAATACGACCAAGTAGACACTAAGGTTTGCGTTATTTAATGGCCTTCTATTTCTACCTCACCAACTGACAAATAAGCATGTTATTTTCCTGTCCCTCGGTGGTATGTGATATATTCACCCGTTACCAGCTGAATATATCACATACCCCTCGTTCCAGGTAAATAACTCTCACATAGACTTTCATTTATGCAGGTATCAGCATTAAGGTCACAATACGTTCATTTTAACGAAAAGTCATTCATCTTCGCTGTTTACAAACATTCCTGTAAACATACATTAACACGTATAGGCTACTATTTGCACTATGGTGCATTCTACAGTGCTAATATACAAACATTAACGCCCATTTTTTAATTAACAAATAAAAAAGCCTTAACCGTGCTTTGTTCTGTTATAAGGCACGCAAGGAAGTGACGAGAGCACGAAAGAAGTAGGAAGAAGCACGAGCCGTAGGCGAGTGCTTTTAACTACTTCTTTCGTGCTCTCGTCACTTCCTTGCGTGCCTTATAACAGAACAAAGCACGGTTAAGGCTTTTTTATTTGTTTTATAATATAGTTTTTCCCACATTTGTAGCTAAATTCGTTTCAATTTGTGAAAAAAACTGAGCAAATTTTATTCTCAGCTTGCGCGCGCGGAATGGCGTCAGTGATCTTACATGTTGCGTCAACCGACTGTGTCTTGTTGTAAAAATTATTTTTAACGGTAGGCTAAAACCGTTCAGTCAAAACAAGCAGCACTTGGAATTCGTCTCGTCAGTTCTATGGTATGACTGTAATATTTTAATCGAGAAGTTTATACTTTGAATTGTGAAAAATGCCAGATTTTTAATGATTTTGAAACTGCACGCGCAGACAAATGGCGTCATCTGCGTGCTTTGTACTCTCATAATGCACGCTCGCTTTCAATGAAAAGATACGCGAGCTATATTATAAAATTTCAATAACACAAGACGTTTAATGACGGACATCACAAACACGTCAAATTAGTACATGTCTTACGTGTCACTAAAAAATTTGTTTGTTTTATCAAACTACTTAAAAAAATGCAATTATTCACGAATTTCTTCATTTAAGAATCATGGAAAATAAGTTTACATTAAGTGTACACCACTGGGAACATCTGTGGGCGGTTATAGTGCCGACGTTTTCCCGGCATGCTCTCAACAGTGAGGACTGTACAAGGCTCTGTAAAATTAAAACATTCATATCTGAATGGAAATGTTCATATTTCATTCTACCCCAATTATGCGTGAAAACCTAAACAAACTAAAAACGGCGTTAAAGTTTGTACTATATTAGCACTATAGCAAAGATGTCATTGACGTCACCTATTGTTATTAATATGCCAACCAGAGAGCTGTTGAAACAAAGAATTCTTTTGTTTAACGTTTTGAACATTTAAATGACAGAAACAATGTTTGTAAACAAATATCTTCCCTATAGTCTGCTCCATAATGTAAATGGTTGTTAATGTTCGTTTATGAATATGCAAAAAAC
This sequence comes from Pachyseris speciosa, assembly GCA_016490735.1. Classification (NCBI taxonomy): domain Eukaryota; kingdom Metazoa; phylum Cnidaria; class Anthozoa; order Scleractinia; family Pachyseridae; genus Pachyseris; species Pachyseris speciosa. The sequence goes on from JAEMWC010000683.1 coordinate 79,258, forward strand.
AAAAAAACAAAAACTGTTTAATGAATTTCAAAACGACGAAGATGAACGACGATTCGTAGAAATGAATGGACGCTAACGTAACACATGCGTTCTTTTTCTGGTTTCCGGTAATGACCAGCAAATGGAATACTTTTTCAGGTCAGAATAGGAACAAGAAATTAACAAATGGTGACATCTGCGTCAGCGAATGAGAAGATGAGCTAAATGGATGTGTGCTTTGCCGATACATCCTGTTTTCTGAATATGTTGGCAACGTTTCCTTACTGTCAAGCATACTGGTATCTCTTTGAAATGTTTGAAGTCTGAATTATTCCCAATCATGGTACGTGTGACACTTTCGTCTACTTAAGCACCATTCAAACAAGAAAGTTACCAAATCACAGTTTGAACAGCACTTGAAACACTTTACCTCGAAGGGGGTTTGGCGGCGCGGAGCGGGGAGGGGGGTTGGGGGCGAGGGAAGCTTGAATGTTCTTCAGCAAACACACACTTTTGTTCTCTAGTTCTGGAATTTTATTTAACAAGAGTTTAATATGAAGTGTATTTACTACTATAGGCATAGATATAAGAAGAAAAAGAAGAAGAAGAACAACAACAACAACAACAGCAACAACAAAGATAACAAAAACAAGAACAAGAAGAACAAGAAGAACGTAAAGATATGTTGATGATGATGATGATGATGATGCTGACGATGACAAGAGTTTAATGTGAAGTGTATTTACTTCTATAGGCATAGATATGAGAAGAAGAAGAAGAAGAAGAAGAACAACAACAACAACAACAACAGCAACAACAAAAAGAACAAGAAGGTGATGATATTGATGATGATGATGATGATGATGATGATGCTGATGATGATGACAAGAGTTTAATGTGAAGTGTATTTACTACTATAGGCATAGATATGAGAAAAAGAAGAAGGTAATAATAATAATAATAATAATAATAATAATTGATCATAACTGTTCCATGACAAAAACAACAAAAAAGAAATCGTTTTTGAATCAGTTGATGGTCAATCAAACAATAATCTCAAGCAGTTTTTAGTTACTCACGCATACATGTCTGGATCCCTTGATAACCTTCCAGAACGTACATGCAATAGCATACACATAAGCCGTTAGGTATCTTTAAGCAGTGACCTTATGGAGGGCAGTTTGTTTGGTTACTAATTCCAGGCATGATGGTAGTTAGATAACCTATGTGTACTGAAAATATGAAACAAAATTAACTTCAAGCAGTAAAAGTGGGTGACAAATGCCGATGAAGTAAATTTGGAGTACCAGCAGACAATGCAAAGCGGGCGACATTCTTAAAAACACGTTAATAGTAGAGTAATTAGTTGATGACTCTGCACGATTATAGAAGGAAGAAACCCTAGAACCAAGATTTTCCGATATATTCCCCACCGTTATGAATAGGGATCACGTATTTTTTAGTAAACCTCATTAGATGAAACTTAGGTAGTAATGACATTTTAATTATGTAGTTCGAAATAACAACGTATGACCCTCTCATGATGTATTCACCGTTCGCTTCTCACGTTACCACACAATTTTAACGAAAAGTAGCAAGGCTAATTTATCTTGCTAACAGCAAGTTGAAATTATGTTCCTATATTAACCGCTATACAACTTGTTGCCAAGAAATGGATGCAGGAGAGTGAAAAGGAGCTGACCGTAATTAGAGGATGATGGAGTAATGCTTTTGTGAGGAGAGTCAAAACTGCTACTGCGATGGCTCCAGCTTGTTGGTGACGAACGCTGTTGAAGTAACTGAGGCGTGATTGCGGTCGTAGACGACTCTGCAAAAAACAAAAAAAATGCATCACTAGTATTAACACAGTGAGTAGCTACTACGTACAACGTGTTTTTCATCAATCCATTCTCCTATTCGACCTCTAACATTAACGGTAAGGGCACAAATACAGGTTAGTACTTAGAGTTAGCAAGTTGTACAGTCATAACATCTCCATGCCATGTTGCTAATAAAGAGTTGAAGGGGAAGGGACAGGGGGGTGAGGGAGAAGTGGCGCGGGGGGGGGGGAGAAGGTAATAGCTCACCTGGATTAGAAGGCGTTAGAGGTATGTTTTTCGGAGACACGACATAAATGTTTCTGGGGCTATTCCACTCAGTAGAGGACGAATGCGTTTCAAATGAAGGAGTCAAAGCAGACGATGACACCACTGAATAATAAGCAATAATATAATTACAGCAATTGGCTGGTCATTGACATTTCAAGATGGACAAGGAAATGTCCCCAAAAAGCTTTGGTCAACTTTTTAATTCGATTTTGTCGCTATGTTTCTTTATCGACTGCAATTTTTATGCCCCATCGGGCATTCTAGCTTTACGTTCAGTTTGCAGCTTTCGTTAACTACCTGAAAAATAATTTCTCTTTCTCGCCAAGATGACCGTGATCGATAAGGACAACACCGCTTTTGTTTGCTCCCGTTTTTTAATTCGGAGCTCAAATTTTTCCCCCTTTGTGAAGCCGCATGGTCGAGCGTATTTTCAACACAATCAATATAAACCGAAAGGACAGGTTAATTGAATGAGAACGTATGAGTATTTTTTCTTACTGCAAATTAGAAACCATTACCCGACAACAGGAGCTGCCGACAATAAATGTTTTCTAGTGGATATTTTATCACCATTCTTGCCACATAATCACCGAGTTTTATCAATAACGGGTCGTTCAATACTTTGCTGTTTTGATTTTAAACATATGAGCGGATTGTTGACGGTATTAATAAAGAAATATGAAGTAAAATGAAGCAAGTTGAGTTTGCAGCCATTTGCTTTGCCAAACCGGGCACAAGCGACAACTCGGCGCGATGAACCAGATCAAAAGGCCGATAAAAATAATTGACCAATCAGAGACATCATTTTACAATGGCGCCATTTCAAAACCAAAACAAATGACCGCGTTGGATCACGGGTGGTAATGGGCCTTTAAAATGCGAGTTTAAACATTGACACCTAATCCGAAACTTCAGGAATTACCGATTTGTTGGTCAGTATCCGCTAAATTGATCAAATATTTTCAGCTAATTAAGTAATGAACAAGAATTGACGAAGTTTTCGGCACCAGCATATATAAAAAGCTCACTGAAAGACTGATTTAATGTGAGTACTGAGTGATGGGCTAGTCATTGGCGTGCAGGATGCAGGGGGTGAGATAGCAGACGCCATGCATTTTTCTACGAACGGTGTAACTTCCTCCAGTGTTAACGAAATCTCTACTCTGTTCAACTTTGGATTTTAACTAGAATCAAAATGGCTGCTTTCTTTATAAACTCGACTATTAATATTATTTAATTTTTATACCGCCTACTGACTGACAATTTTAATGAAAGAAAACAGGGCGAATTTATCTTGCCAACAGCAAGTTGAAATTATGTTCCCTATATTAACCGCGTTACAACTTATTGCCAAGAAAGGGATGCAGGACAGGAAAATCGAGCTGACCGTAATTAGAGGGTGATGTAGTTATGCTTTTGTAAGGAAAGTCCAAACTGCTGCTGCGATGGCTCCAGCTTGTGGGTGACGAACGCTGTTGAAGTAACTGAGGAGTAACTGCTGTCGAGGACGACTCTGCAAAAAAAATGCATCAATAGTATTGAGACAGTGAGTAGCGAACATGGCATCGTGAGTTTAATCAACGGATAATCCAAGTTACGAACCCCAAGATGCTTCCCTTGATCACCTAATGTTAAAAGTAGGGGTCAAAACTTTTAGTGAGTTTCACTAGTTTAATAACATGTACGCTGACTAATATGACACTTTCAAGTGGCAAAATATGATTCTCTTAAGATGTTTTCCGTCGATCGTTTCCAGTAAATAGCTGGCAGTGACACTACACGATTAATTGAGGGTCAGAAACAAGAGACTCCTTTCACAAATCCACCAATCCTAAGACCAGGGCTCAGACAGGTTTTAGTTATGAGCACTGAACTGAACTAAACTGAACAAATAAAAAATAAATAATAATAATGGTAATTATAATAATAACAATAATAATGATAGTGATAATGATGGTAATACATTAAAATAAATATTAAATTTAAATTATAAACTTAGAAATATGTTGAAATTATATGCCAAGTACATTAAAATTGAAAATTGAAAATCTTAAAAATATGTATAATCATTAACAACGTGTTTTCCATAAATCGCCATATCCATTTTCAGATTCCTCTCAACATTGATGGTAAAAGCACGAATACAGATCAGTTCTTACAGTTAGGACGTTTTACAGTGATAACATCTCCGTGCCATGTTGCTAATAAAGAAATGAAGGGGAAGGAAGAGGGGGGTGGGGGGGGGGGGAGTAGCTCACCTGGATTAGAAGGCGTCAGCGTTATGTTTTTCGGACACACGACATAAATGTTTCTGGGGATGATCCACTTTGTAGATGACGAATGCGTTTCAAATAAAGGAGTCACAGCAGACGATGACAACACTGAATAACAAGCAATAATATTAATACAGCAATTGGTTGGACATTGACATTTCAAGATGGACAAGGACATGTCCCCAAAAAGCGTTGGTCAACTTTTTAGTGTTTTTAATTCGATTTTGTAGCTATGTATCTTTATCTACTGCAATTTTTATGCCCCATCGGGCGTTCCAGCTTTACGTTCAGTTTGTAGCTTTCGTTAACTACCTGAAAAATAATTTCTTTTTCTCCCCGAGATGACCGTGATCGATAAGGACAACAACGCTTTTGTTTGCTCCCGTTTTTTTTAATTCGGAGCTCATGGTCGACTGTATTTTCAACACAATCAATATAAACCGAAAGGACAGGTTAATTGAATGAGAACGTATGAGTATTTTTCTTACTGCAAATTAGAAACCATTACCCGACAACAGGAGCTGCCGACAATAAATGTTTTCTAGTGGATATTTTATCACCATTCTTGCCACATAGTCACCGAGTTTTATCAATAACGGGTCGTTCAATACTTTGCTGTTTTGATTTTAAACCTATGAACGGATTGTTGACGGTTTTAATAAAGAAAGATGAAGTTAAACGAAGCAAGTTGAGTTTGTAGCCATTTGCTTTGCCAAACCGGGCACAAGCAACAACTCGGCGCGATGAACCAGATCAAAAGGCCGATAAAAATAATTGACCAATCAGAGACATCATTTAACAATGGCGCCATTTCAAAACCAAAACAAATGACCGCGTTGGATCACGGGTGGTAATGGGCCTTTAAAATGCGAGTTTAAACATTGACACCTAATCCGAAACTTCAGGAATTACTGATTTGTTGGTGAGTATCCGCTATATTGATCAAATATTTTCAGCTAATTAAGTAATGAACAAGAATTGACGAAGTTTTCGGCACCAGCATATATAAAGGGCTCATTGAACGACTGATTTAATGTGAGTACTGAGTGATGGGCTAGTCATTGGCATGCAGGATGCAGGAGGTGAGATAGCAGACGCTATGCATTTTTCTACGAATGGTGTAACTTCCTCCAGTGTTAACGACATCTCTACTCTGTTCAACTTTGGATTTTAACTAGAATCAAAATGGCTGCTTTCTTTATAAACTCGACTATTAATATTATTTAATTTTTATACCGCCTACTGACTGACAATTTTAATGAAAGAAAACAGGGCGAATTTATCTTGCCAACAGCAAGTTGAAATTATGTTCCCTATATTAACCGCGTTACAACTTATTGCCAAGAAAGGGATGCAGGACAGGAAAATCGAGCTGACCGTAATTAGAGGGTGATGTAGTTATGCTTTTGTAAGGAAAGTCCAAACTGCTGCTGCGATGGCTCCAGCTTGTGGGTGACGAACGCTGTTGAAGTAACTGAGGAGTAACTGCTGTCGAGGACGACTCTGCAAAAAAAATGCATCAATAGTATTGAGACAGTGAGTAGCGAACATGGCATCGTGAGTTTAATCAACGGATAATCCAAGTTACGAACCCCAAGATGCTTCCCTTGATCACCTAATGTTAAAAGTAGGGGTCAAAACTTTTAGTGAGTTTCACTAGTTTAATAACATGTACGCTGACTAATATGACACTTTCAAGTGGCAAAATATGATTCTCTTAAGATGTTTTCCGTCGATCGTTTCCAGTAAATAGCTGGCAGTGACACTACACGATTAATTGAGGGTCAGAAACAAGAGACTCCTTTCACAAATCCACCAATCCTAAGACCAGGGCTCAGACAGGTTTTAGTTATGAGCACTGAACTGAACTAAACTGAACAAATAAAAAATAAATAATAATAATGGTAATTATAATAATAACAATAATAATGATAGTGATAATGATGGTAATACATTAAAATAAATATTAAATTTAAATTATAAACTTAGAAATATGTTGAAATTATATGCCAAGTACATTAAAATTGAAAATTGAAAATCTTAAAAATATGTATAATCATTAACAACGTGTTTTCCATAAATCGCCATATCCATTTTCAGATTCCTCTCAACATTGATGGTAAAAGCACGAATACAGATCAGTTCTTACAGTTAGGACGTTTTACAGTGATAACATCTCCGTGCCATGTTGCTAATAAAGAAATGAAGGGGAAGGAAGAGGGGGGTGGGGGGGGGGGGGGGAGTAGCTCACCTGGATTAGAAGGCGTCAGCGTTGTGTTTTTCGGACACACGACATAAATGTTTCTGGGGATGATCCACTTTGTAGATGACGAATGCGTTTCAAATAAAGGAGTCACAGCAGACGATGACAACACTGAATAACAAGCAATAATATTAATACAGCAATTGGTTGGACATTGACATTTCAAGATGGACAAGGACATGTCCCCAAAAAGCGTTGGTCAACTTTTTAGTGTTTTTAATTCGATTTTGTAGCTATGTATCTTTATCTACTGCAATTTTTATGCCCCATCGGGCGTTCCAGCTTTACGTTCAGTTTGTAGCTTTCGTTAACTACCTGAAAAATAATTTCTTTTTCTCCCCGAGATGACCGTGATCGATAAGGACAACACCGCTTTTGTTTGCTCCCGTTTTTTTAATTCGGAGCTCATGGTCGACTGTATTTTCAACACAATCAATATAAACCGAAAGGACAGGTTAATTGAATGAGAACGTATGAGTATTTTTCTTACTGCAAATTAGAAACCATTACCCGACAACAGGAGCTGCCGACAATAAATGTTTTCTAGTGGATATTTTATCACCATTCTTGCCACATAGTCACCGAGTTTTATCAATAACGGGTCGTTCAATACTTTGCTGTTTTGATTTTAAACCTATGAACGGATTGTTGACGGTTTTAATAAAGAAAGATGAAGTAAAACGAAGCAAGTTGAGTTTGTAGCCATTTGCTTTGCCAAACCGGGCACAAGCAACAACTCGGCGCGATGAACCAGATCAAAAGGCCGATAAAAATAATTGACCAATCAGAGACATCATTTAACAATGGCGCCATTTCAAAACCAAAACAAATGACCGCGTTGGATCACGGGTGGTAATGGGCCTTTAAAATGCGAGTTTAAACATTGACACCTAATCCGAAACTTCAGGAATTACTGATTTGTTGGTGAGTATCCGCTATATTGATCAAATATTTTCAGCTAATTAAGTAATGAACAAGAATTGACGAAGTTTTCGGCACCAGCATATATAAAGGGCTCATTGAACGACTGATTTAATGTGAGTACTGAGTGATGGGCTAGTCATTGGCATGCAGGATGCAGGAGGTGAGATAGCAGACGCTATGCATTTTTCTACGAATGGTGTAACTTCCTCCAGTGTTAACGACATCTCTACTCTGTTCAACTTTGGATTTTAACTAGAATCAAAATGGCTGCTTTCTTTATAAACTCGACTATTAATATTATTTAATTTTTATACCGCCTACTGACTGACAATTTTAATGAAAGAAAACAGGGCGAATTTATCTTGCCAACAGCAAGTTGAAATTATGTTCCCTATATTAACCGCGTTACAACTTATTGCCAAGAAAGGGATGCAGGACAGGAAAATCGAGCTGACCGTAATTAGAGGGTGATGTAGTTATGCTTTTGTAAGGAGAGTTCAAACTGCTGATGCGATGGCTCCAGCTTGTGGGTGACGAACGCTGTTGAAGTAACTGAGGAGTAACTGCTGTCGAGGACGACTCTGCAAAAAGAATGCATCAATAGTATTGAGACAGTGAGTAGCGAACATGGCATCGTGAGTTTAATCAACGGATAATCCAAGTTACGAACCCGAAGACTCTTCCCTTGATCACCTAATGTTAAAAGTAGGAGTCAAAACGTTTAGTGAGTTTCACTAGTTTAATAACATGTACGCTGACTAATATGACACTTTCAAGCGGCAAAATATGATTCTCTTAAGATGTTTTCCGTCGATCGTTTCCAGTAAATAGTTGGCAGTGACACTACACGATTAATTGAGGGTCAGAAACAAGAGACTCCTTTAACAAATCCACCAATCCTAAGACCAGGGCTCAGACAGGTTTTAGTTATGAGCACTGAACTGAACTAAACTGAACAAATAAAAAATAAATAATAATAATAGTAATTGGTAAGCTGGAAAGCCAGGAATCCGGAATTTCCACGGAATTCCGCCGGAATTTTCTGGACTGTTTTTTTTTTTTTTACTCAAAGTGATTGAAGATACTCCGAATGTACGGAGATTGCCGAAGTCATCCGAAGATCCCTGAAGAGCAATTGAACCGCTGAAGAGAGATGGCGGAGATATTCGGACACTTCCGAAGATTTTCCGAGGATTGCACGAACTCCGAATATACGGCGAAGATCATCCGAGGATAGCTGAAATCAGCTGAAGTTCCCTGAAGGACTACTGGACCGCCGAAGAGGGATGCCAGACATGTCAGACATGCCAGACTTGTGAAGAATACTGGAATTTTTAAAAAGATTTACATTGTCAAATATTTGATTAGACGGGTCTATTTTCTTATTAATATTTCTATTTCAGTTGCACGGAATTTTTGACAGTGAGTTTCTCTTTAAACTAGTTAGGGGGAAAATAAACAGCAAATCACACGTCGTTCCTTTAACCGAGATCTCCATAGGCATCAAAAGGGTACAATGAATATACTTTGAGGGGGCACTAAATTAGTATGGAAAGATCACCACCGTCCGACCTTAGAAACCCTAACTTGCACAGAGAAGCCGTTCGGCTGTGTTTTTTCGGTATTTTAAGTAACACCCATGTTCGATTTGTCACGTGACCAGAAAACTAAAACTCAAAACACCTAAACGGCGTACCATTCTAGATATTATACGAAGGAATGTAAAGAATGCTGTAATATCTCCGATTCCCGAAAAAGGAACTTCTCTTTATCTTCTTCGAGTTTTAGTGGTTTTCTGTCAAATGCGTGGTTGGGGACTAGGGCTGGTTGCGCACGCGCTACAGCAATTTTTAAAATTGATATATTTTACTAAGGTAGGTACACAAAACGCCATAAAACAGTGTTAAAAAAACGCTGTATCTGTAATTAAGTCGGTCCACCCCTCAAAACCATAATTTACTCAATTACGATGCCGGGAAAACACTGCTTAATGAAAGCTATAAGTTCTGCCGTCAGAGTCAGGCCTCCCTCAGTCCTCCTCAGCAGACCTTGCAAGTGGCCTGCATGAAACCACGGGCGCCTTTTGCGTAGACATGCCATGTTGAGATGGTAGTACTTTCTTTGCTCTCTTCCCAATTTCCAACACTTGGCGCCATCTAAGTACACATTTGGATACCAGTCCACCTCTGAGCGTCCAACGACTGCCACACTGTCAAGACATTGGGAGGTCTTTTGAAAATTTCCTTCACATCCGTTACATTTTGAAATGTTTCCCTTTAGCTTCATTAAAAAGAAAGGACTGGAAGATTGGGGAATGGTAGGTTTTGGCGGTAAAGGAAAACCTAGGGGTACGGATGGTTGGAGTGGACGCATACCGCTTAATGACTGCTGCTGCGTAGAAGGGATCGCTGGTGGCAGTCTTTGGGTAAACATGGATGTAAATGACTGGTGAAATGGCCCTGGGTATCTAAAGGGATGATGTTGACAAGCCCCTCCCATTGTTGTTGCCACGTGAGATACTTCGGTGGTCAGGGGAAAAGCCTGATGCTGTGGCTGTAGTTCTGTGCCCTGGTACAATAATGGGTGAGATGATGCTTGATATGACTGGGAATCAGGATCATTTGATAATGATTGTGTTCGAGGTCTGCGTGACGAAAATGTAGCAAAATTAGACGTGTTCCAGGCATTGCTTGGGTTTGCTAGAGCCGGAGTTAAGGGTAATGATGTTGAATCAAACGACTGCTGGGTAGCTGTTATGGAAACTGGTGCCCCTGAAGTCGCACTTGAACTTTTTCTTGTAATCGATTCAATACCAAGGAACGAGGAGGGCATAGGTAGAACGAAGTCCAACTTTTCTTTAGGTTTTCCTTGCCTCTTTGGGCCTTGCTTTCGTCCAGATGCTCTAGTGTCGACGTTAATAGTCGCCACTGATGAAAGTCCGCCCTTGATATTCTGCCCCTTGTACCATGTCACGAATTTATCCAGAACACCTTCTTTTTCGGTAACAGCAACAGTGTGCGAACATATTTGTTTAGGTTTGAAATTCCTGCACGTACATGTCGCTTTGAAGTTTGCATAAAACTGAACACAGTGCGGAACATTCCCTGATTCGGACATTACAGAAAATGTCTTTATTTTTACTTCCTTTGATGGTGCTGGGAGAACGGCGTTTGGTTGGGAAAGTAGTCTAGCTGATTTCTTCCAGATCCACTCAGCGATATGGAGATCTAGACTTCCCGTGACGCAAGTATGAGGAAGTGATAATTGAAAGGATGTTTCTGCTCCAGAGAAAAGTTGATTTTTCGTTGAAAAGAGGTTGGCTTGTTTGGAATTACCAGCGTAGATATCGTCAATGGATAGATCATACATCTTCTGGACGTAATCCTTTCTTTGGCGTTCGTTCATCGACCACCACTCATCCGCCGATAATTGAAATCTTGTGAATTGCTCACGCAGTTGATATCTTTCAGAGGCTCCAAATAGGGCTAAAATGACCTCTGCCTCTTGGTCGTCCTCAATCATTTCTTTAACTGCTTTTGTAAATGCCGTTTCACCCATCTCCTTCCCATGTGTCTTATGTCTAAGTCTGCCATTCGTGTTTTCACTGTCATTTGTGTAAAATTTATCTGGAGGAGAACCAAGGCCCGCCTTTGTTCGCACGTCTGCGGTCATACAATTCTTCATCATGGAGGCCCTTTCCACTATCCAGTCGTGGAACTTAGACTTCCCGTCTCCCCTGCCTTCCCTTTCTGCCCAAGGCTGTTTCAGTGAGAGAAGAATTGCATCAAAGTCATCTCGGGTAGTCGCATCTAGTAAACCTGGTTGGTAGGTCCGTCCTTCTTGTTTCCCGAATATTTCAGACAAGTATTGTCTAAAGTCTGATACCTGTAATTGGCTTAACTTCGACCTCACATTGCCTTCGAAGTGACGGAAGCAGCGGAGATGTACTGATTTTGTAAAGCAGGTGGACGGTGCCTCGCTAAGACTGTGCTCGCCTTCCGTTCCAAAAGCTACTAGATCTTCCAGTGTCGGTACAATGCTCTTCAGTTTGTTAAAACACTGTAAGTAAGTTTGCTTTGCTTTTGTGCAGTGGATAAAAATAGGTCCTATGAATACGGGACACTTGCCAGTCTTGACAGATTTTAAAAGAATGTTTCTCTACGAGGTTGGTGTTACACTAAAATTTCCAAAATTAAAAGTTGGATCAATTGACAAGTGGCTGAAATCCAGATCTTGTGTGCAGAATCGTGATAAGTCGGCAAGTTGATTATCGGTCGCTAACAAAATGAGAGGCTCCCCAGACAACTCCTGCATTCGTACAAAGTCCTTTCCTTCGGTATGAGCGAACCAGTTAGGACTTGTCATCTCATCTGTTTCTCTAGATCTGCGTTCTGCACAAGACGACCCCACACGCGCCCGCTTCATGTCATATGCCTGAGTCCTCCCACGGGGCATTTCAGCTTCCGAACATACAGAAAAAGGGGCTCCCAGTTCCCGCCTTGTTTTCGCTACCGCTTCGCTTACAGGGTAATGCGCAAGATTGTCTTGGAGTTTGCGCCTAACAGAAGGTTTCGTTCTTGTGTAAACCTTCTTCCTTTTGGCATTCCCGTGAACAGTTGGGACAAGGTCGTGTTCCCTCCCTGTAAAAGTGTACTGTAGTAACGCAACATTATTAACGATATCACCATTAATATCATTTAGGTAAGAAATTGTCTGACGAAAGTCTCCTTGCTTTCTGTATTCTCTCTTGAAATGGTAATCATTTTTTTGTTTTGAGAGTTAAACGAGAGTCTCCCTTCTTTTTCCATTTTCCTTCTGAAGGATTAGTATAAGTATGGGTCACTTGTCCGTTATTCACATACCGACCGTTTCCGTCCGCTGGCAAATCATCGAGGGGTATAACTCGAACGTCAATTAAGAAAGCTGAGTTATACTTCACTTTCATAGGTTGACGGGTACACTTAACCTCGTCTGGCTGATCTTTGGAGACGATCTCCAAGATTTCGCGGGCTTTAAAGCTCTTTCCATTTCTTGGTTGAGTAGGTAAGAGCGGTGTTTCTTTGTTTCCATCGTGAAACTGTGGTGTTCCATCTATTTCTTCCAAAGAACTGTCAGCCTCGGAAGATGAGGCAGACGCATCGCTGGAGTCACTCGGTGACCGCTTCAATTGCGGGATCTGTAATTTCGATGTAACTTTAAAATCCCGCTTCACGCCAATTCGGGATTTTAATATTGTTGGCCCACACCCTTCATATCTAACACCTCTCTTTTTCTCCGGAGAATCACTGATAACTATGGGGTTGTCGTTGTCCCCAAGAGTACTGAGTTCTTCTACAGCTTCTTCTTTCGCCGCTGCAATGTTAAAAAGGAGTATAGAAACAAAAATTACGTCCGTTTCAATGTTTAGCTCGCACAGGGTGTCGTTCGGGAGTTGGCATTTTAGGAGGAGAATAACAAACTGAACCCACAATTATTCAGTGGCTGGCATGTGTGTTTACATCTGACAAAACGGGGAAACAACCGAATGAAATACGTAATTGTGAAACTTTGGCTACGTTTGATGAGCTTATTTCTACCTATAGACCAAATATCATATAGTAATCTTTATCCTAGGGTTATATTTAATTGAATGAATAGCTTTAATCATGGTTGTTACTATATTTAGTTCATTTTAATTATATTTAGGGTTGTATTAAATGCACGAATAGGTTTAATCACGGTTGTTAGTATACTTAGGATATTTTTCATTTTTATACTTAGCTCACGCCCCTTCTGGAAACCAGTTATTTGTTTTTACATTGTTGAATAGGCTAGCGTGTTAAAATAAAGTTGATCTTATCTTATCTTGATCTTAAGGTGGAGGCACTTCAACACTCTATTCGAGAGTCAGCTATCCCCCGGGAAGGGGGTTACTTGGGTAAATTTTTGCTGGGTATGTGCCGCTGGCCTCTCAGAACCGCTACCCCATTATATAGACCCCATCTTAGTCACTTTTGTTGGGAAACACAACGCCTTACGTAACGCAACACAATGTGCCTTAACCTAAACTTATACGTGAAGATGACAGAAACTTTGATCGTGTGTATTTCATTAGCCTGTTCCAGGCGTTGAGATAGTAAACGGAGCACGATAGTACGGACAGAGAGAGGCGAACATCAAGCGGCGAAAAATGTAGGGGGGTCCTGTCCCAAGGCCCCCTCCATTTTTCGCCGCTTTCGCCTCTCTCTGCCGGAACAATCGCGCTCCGTTTACTATCCTGGAACAGACTAGTAGTTCATTTTTTAAGGAGATAAAGAATGTATCGGGCAATGACAGGTTAATTGCTTTCAGTAAATTACCTTTGAATTTAATGTGCGTGATGTGCTTTTCGGAGATAAGAGTATGAGTTATCCGGAATATGACATGTACTTATCATATGCGAACAACAGATGCCTTATAACTTTGAATGCCGAAACAGTGTGGGAAAAGGCAGAGTTGAGATTAGATCGAATGAATGTATGGAGTGAGAGAACGTGGATCATTTAATTTTCAGTCCAAGTTTCGAGTGTTCAATTGAGTGTGGATATTCCCGAACAACTTTTGGGCAAATGTAATTTTCGTGATCCCAACTTCGTCACTTTCTGTTTATGCATCACCTTGTAAAGCCTTTTAAGTAGGTGAATGTGGAACACTTTACTTTTCACCGACAGAACAAACATTCTGGTACATTTTTCCACAAAATCTCGAAAATGTGCGGCCTCATTCTAGTAACTCTATTTTTAAAATGGAACACCATTATAGTCAATCCAGTCGTGAAAATGCGACCCCATCCAGCGGCATATCCCCATTAGCCTATTACTAGGAAGCGACCCCCACGCCCCCTCCGGGCAGCTATCAGAAAAATCATACCTGCTGCAGATTTTCTTTTCTTTTGCCTGCGGAAGCGATTGCGTACTGGCTCATTCACCTCGAAAACAAAAGGGCTGAAATTATAACACAATGTATCGACAGTGAGTCTTATGAAGTGTAAATGATAAGTTCGAAGATGTTAAAGCGTGTGACACATTTACTCACGGAAATTAGACTGTCTCTGGTGAAAAATGAATGGACGTAAAACTAACTATAAAGCGAAAGGCAAAGCAAGCGCGAAGCTTACCAGCACAGTTAAAACTCAACCGCTCTACCCTACCCCCCCCTCCCCCCCCCCCCCCCCCCATCACGCTATCATCCGGTTAATCTACCACCGTTTTTCCTTGGAAGGTGTGTGTAAAGCCACTCTTATCTCTGTTTTCTCTATCTACCCAAAATTGCACAAAACGCGGCTATCTCTAAAAACACGTCTACCATTGCAGTTTCTCACGACATAGAAGCACGTTTTGGGGGAGCAGTTTCACTGATTTGGTATAAACTACTCTTGGTCAAATACGATTCTTTACATTGGAGAAACGATAAAAAAAAAACGTGTCACCATTCAAATAAAGGCTACTGAGCACCTCGGGGGAATAGAATGTCATTGGAATTCCTTTGACTCGTTGGAGAAATCTTAATGTGTGACATACAGTCGAAGCTGCATTAACGAACAATTCCAAAAAAAAGTCAGAATTACATTCAATTATGCCCCTTATTGAAAACTTTTGGCACTTGGTTATGCTATATTCATAACATATGCGCTGTCACCTTCCCTTCTCTCCAGGTCGGCGTCACTGTCGGAGGAAGAAGATGATTTTCCTGAAGAATTTGAAAGGAGATTACAATACATCTACCGGGAACTAGAGCGGAGAATCTCTTGTGAAAATAGCACCTTTCCTATAGTACATACCTGATACAACATCTGAGTACGTTCTTCTCCAGTCCATCTTGCAGAACAAATTATGGTGTCAGCTAAAATTTTGGACTCTATCTTGTTCGACCGTGCGTCGCTATTGCGACACAGTAATTGTACTAGAGATAAGGGGCCGACCATTTAACTCTTGAGGGTGGGATGGGTGATTTTGAAAAAAAAAATTCCTGCAAGCTCTTGTCGGAAGAAAAAAAATTGCATGCAGCACAAATGTAATAGAAAAAAAATACAGCACGAAGGGAAAAAAGATCCTGCCCACTAGGTTGCTAGAAAAAAAATCTTGCTGACCAGAAATCACCCACTCCCCCTCTCAAGAGTTAAATGGTCGGCCCCTAACATGATTGATTTAGACAGGTGTACTGCACACTACAGTCGTGATTCACGACGTGTCGGACGAACAGGAACCTTTTGTCGCCTCGTTTTCATTCCAAGTTTTAATTTTGGACAGTCATCACTACTTAGGGTTCACCTTGGCAGCAAGGGATTATTGACTTAGGTGAACTTTAGCCGCTCTTGACCGCTATTGAGAAAAAGTTAGGGGAAAAACTGCACTTCGCAACCGACCATGTGCGGCATCCCTCTTCGGCAGACTTCGACAATCGTCGGATGATCTTCGGATTATATTCCGCATATCTTCACTGGCTGATCAATCATTTTGAGTAAAACAATCAGACTTCTCAAAATTCGGGATTCCGGGTTCTAGTTATGGAGATCTTAGTTAAAGGGCCGGTCTTCATGTTAACCTTTATTCTGACCTAGGTTAGGGTAAAACTCACTGTCAAAAATCCCGTGCAACTTACATAGAAAGATTCAGAAAAATAGACCAGTCAAATCAATTTGTCCCCACAAATCTTTTGAAACATCCTCATCCCTCTTCGGCGGTCCAGTTGTCCTTCAAGGAACTTCGCCTGATTTCAGCCATCCTCGGATGATCTTCGCCGTATATTCGGAGCTCGTGCAATCTTCGGAAAATCTTCGGAAGTGTCCGACTATGTCCGCCATCTCTCTTCAGCGGGTCAATTGCTCTTCAGGGATCTTCGGCAATCCCCGGATGATCTTCGGAGAATATTCCGAGTTCGTACAGTCATCGGAAAATCTTCGGAGTATATTCGGAGTATCTTCAATCATTTTGAGTAAAAAAAGACAGTCCAGAAAATTCCGCCGGAATTCCGCCTGAATTCCGCCGGAATACCGTGGAAATTCCGGATTCCGGATTTTCCAACTTACCAATAGTAATTATAATAATAACAATAATAATGATAGTGATAATGATGGTAATACATTAAAATAAATATTAAATTTAAATTATAAACTTAGAAATATGTTGAAATTATATGCCAAGTACATTAAAATTGAAAATTGAAAATCTTAAAAATATGTATAATCATTAACAACGTGTTTTCCATAAATCGCCATATCCATTTTCAGATTCCTCTCAACATTGATGGTAAAAGCACGAATACAGATCAGTTCTTACAGTTACGAATTTTTACAGTTATAACATCTCCATGCCATGTTGCTAATAAAGAGTTGAAGGGGAAGGGAGAGGGGGTGGGGGAGAAGTGGCGGGTGGGGGGGGGAGAAGGTAAAAGCTCACCTGGATTAGAACGCGTTTGAGGTATGTTTTTCGGAGACACGACATAAATGTTTCTGGGGATGATCCACTTTGTAGATGACGAATGCGTTTCAAATAAAGGAGTCACAGCAGACGATGACAACACTGAATAACAAGCAATAATATTAATACAGCAATTGGCTGGTCATTGACATTTCAAGATGGACAAGGAAATGTCCCAAAAAGCTTTGGTCCACTTTTTAGTGTTTTTAATTCGATTTTGTCGCTATGTATCTTTATCGACTGCAATTTTTATGCCCCATCGGGCGTTCCAGCTTTACGTTCAGTTTGTAGCTTTCGTTAACTACCTGAAAAATAATTTCTTTTTCTCCCCGAGATGACCGTGATCGATATGGACAACACCGCTTTTGTTTGCTCCCGTTTTTTTAATTCGGAGCTCATGGTCGACTGTATTTTCAACACAATCAATATAAACCGAAAGGACAGGTTAATTGAATGAGAACGTATGAGTATTTTTCTTACTGCAAATTAGAAACCATTACCCGACAACAGGAGCTGCCGACAATACATGTTTTCTAGTGGATATTTTATCACCATTCTTGCCACATAATCACCGAGTTTTATCAATAACGGGTCGTTCAATACTTTGCTGTTTTGATTTTAAACCTATGAACGGATTGTTGACGGTTTTAATTAAGAAAGATGAAGTAAAATGAAGCAAGTTGAGTTTGTAGCCATTTGCTTTGCTTAACCGGGCACAAGCGACAACTCGGCGCGATGAACCAGATCAAAAGGCCGATAAAAATAATTGACCAATCAGAGACATCATTTAACAATGGCGCCATTTCAAAACCAAAACAAATGACCGCGTTGGATCACGGGTGGTAATGGGCCTTTAAAATGCGAGTTTAAACATTGACACCTAATCCGAAACTTCAGGAATTACTGATTTGTTGGTGAGTATCCGCTAAATTGATCAAATATTTTCAGCTAATTAAGTAATGAACAAGAATTGACGAAGTTTTCGGCACCAGCATATATAAAGGGCTCATTGAACGACTGATTTAATGTTAGTACTGAGTGATGGGCTAGTCATTGGCATGCAGGATGCAGGAGGTGAGATAGCAGTCGCTATGCATTTTTCTACGAATGGTGTAACTTCCTCCAGTGTTAACGACATCTCTACTCTGTTCAACTTTGGATTTTAACTAGAATCAAAATGGCTGCTTTCTTTATAAACTCGACTATTAATATTATTTAATTTTTATACCGCCTACTGACTGACAATTTTAATGAAAGAAAACAGGGCGAATTTATCTTGCCAACAGCAAGTTGAAATTATGTTCCCTATATTAACCGCGTTACAACTTATTACCAAGAAAGGGATGCAGGACAGGAAAATCGAGCTGACTGTAATTAGAGGGTGATGTAGTTATGCTTTTGTAAGGAGAGTCCAAACTGCTGCTGCGATGGCTCCAGCTTGTGGGTGACGAACGCTGTTGAAGTAACTGAGGAGTAACTGCTGTCGAGGACGACTCTGCAAAAAAAAATGCATCAATAGTATTGAGACAGTGAGTAGCGAACATGGCATCGTGAGTTTAATCAACGGATAATCCAAGTTACGAACCCGAAGACTCTTCCCTTGATCAACTTATGTTAAAAGTAAAGGTCAAAATTTTTAGTGAGTTTCACTAGTTTAATAACATGTACGCTGACTAATATGACACTTTCAAGCGGCAAAATATGATTCTCTTAAGATGTTTTCCGTCGATCGTTTCCAGTAAATAGCTGGCAGTGACACTACACGATTAATTGAGGGTCAGAAACAAGAGAATCCTTTAACAAATCCACCAATCTTAAGACCAGGGCTCAGACAGCTTTTAGTTGTGAGCACTGAACTGGACTGAAGTGATAAAAAAAAAAAAAAAAGAAATAATAATAATAATAATAATAATAACAATAATAATGATAGTGATAATGATGGTAATACATTAAAATAAATATTAATTTTAAATTATAAACTTAGAAATATGTTGAAATTATATGCCAAGTATATTAAAATTGAAAATTGAAAATCTTAAAAATATGTATAATCATTAACAACGTGTTTTCCAAAAATCGCCATATCCATTTTCAGATTCCTCTCAACATTAATGGTAAAAGCACAAATACAGATCAGTTCTAACAGTTAGGAAGTTTCACAGTGATAACATCTCCATGCCTTTTGCTAATAAGGAGTTAAAGCGGAAGGGAGGATGGGGGGGGGGGGGGTGGGTGGGATGGGGTAGCTCACCTGGATTAGAAGGCGTTAGAATTTTGGTTTTCGGAGACAAGACATTAATGTTGCTGGGCTGATCCCCTTTGTAGATGACGAATTCGTTTGAAATAAGGGAGTCACTGCAGACGATGACAACACTAAAAGACATGCAATAATATTAATACAGCAAGTGGCTGGTCATTGGCTTTTCAGATGGACAAGGAGATGTTATCAAAAAGATAAAAAGAGCCACGACGCAATTTAAGAAGGCACAAGTAAAAAAAATGTTACGTTGACCACTTTCCTCTCTTAGGAGTTGCTCCTCTTGGGACCGCTTTCCAGAGATCCATTGATGGAAGCAAATTGCTCATAATGCATTTGAAAGACCAGACGTTGAAAAAAATTGAAAGGTCAAAAGAGTCAGTGTGGCACAAGTCGGTTGCGGTACCTTCGCAACGTTGTTTTATATCAAACGGTAGGTGTGGTTCAAGGACGATTTACAGGGACTCGTTGTTCAACTTTGGTGCTGTTTACCTCGGAGCTTTCAAGAATTCGCTGAGCTTGTTGGAGCCGACTTACTGCGATTTGGAAACTGATTTGATGGCGGGTATTTAAAATTTGACTTGGCTGGATAACTGTTTTCCGCATGTTTGATGTTTTACCTGAAGGTCAGTTTGTGTGATGGGGTCTGGCTACTCTGGTTAACTTTTTAGTGTTTTTAATTCAATTTTGTCGCTATGTATCTTTATCGACTGCAATTGTTATGCCCCATCGGGCTTTACGTTCAACTTGCAGCTTTCCTAAACTACCTGAAAATTAATTTCTCTTTCTCGCCGAGATGATCGTGATCGATAAGGACAACACCGCTTTTGTTTCCTCCCGTGTTTTAATTCGGAGCTCAAAGTTTTCCCCCTTTGTCAAGCCGCATGGTCGACTGTATTTTTAAGACAATCAATATAAAGCTAAAGGACAGGTTAATTGAATGAGAACGTATGAGTATTTTTCTTACTGCAAATTAGAAACCATTACCCGGCAGCAGCAGCTGCCAACAATGAATGTTTTCTAGTGGATATTTTATCACCATTCTTGCCACATAATCACCGAGTTTTTTCAATAACGGGTCGTTCAATACCTTGCTGTTTTGATTTGAAACCTATGAACGGATTGTACATGATTTTAATGAAGAAATATAAAGAAATATTCAAGTTGAGTTTGTAGCCATTTGCTTTGCCAAACCGGGCACACGCGACAACTCGGCGCGATGAACCAGATCAAAAGGCCGATAAAAATAATTGACCAATCAGAGACACTATTTAACAATGGCGCGATTTCAAAACCAAAACAAGTGACCGCGTTGGATCACGGGTGATAATGGGCCTTTAAAATGCGAGTTTAAACATTGACACCGAATCCAAAACTTCAGGAACTACTGACTTTTTTGTAAGCATCGGTTAAATTGACCAAATATTTTAATTTTAGCTAATTAAGTAATAAACAAGAATTGACGAACCTTTGGGCACCAGAATATATAAAAGGCTCATTGAACGACTAATTTAATGTTAGTACTGAGTGATAAACTAGTCATTGGCGTGCAGGATGCAGGAGGTGAGATAGCAGACGCCATGCATTTTTCTACGAATGGTGAAACTTCCTCCAGTGATAACGAAATCTCTACTCTGTTAAACTTAGGATTTTAACTAAAATCAAAATGGCTGCTTTCTTTATAAACTCGGTTATTAATATTATTTAGCTTTTATACCGCCTACTGACTGACTAACTGACTAAATGACTAATGCCAAGAATTTTCGCTATATTCGCCTCCGTTATGAGTAGGGATTACGTATTTTTTTAGTAAATCTGAGTACGTAAAACTTCAGGTAGTAAGAAGACATTTTGACTATGAAGTTCGAAATAAGAACGTATGAACCCCTTAGGATGTTTTAACCGATCGCTTCTTACCTTACCACACAATTTTAATGAAAGATAACAGGGCGAATTTATCTTGCTAACAGCAAGTTGAAATTATGTTCCTATATTAACCGCTCTACAACTTGTTGCCAAGAAAGGGATGCAGGATAGGAAAATGGAGCTGACCGTAATTAGAGAGTGATGGAGTTATGCTTTTGCAAGGAGAGTCAAAACTGCAACGGCGGTGGCTCCAGCTTGTGGGTGAGGAACGGTGTTGAAGTAACTGATGCGTAACTGCTGTCGAAGACGACTCTGCAAAAAAATGCATCAATAGTATTGATACAGTGAGTAGCGAACATGGCCGCATGAATTTAATCAATAAATAATCCAAGTTACGAACCCCAAGACTCTCCTCTTGATCACCTAATGTTAAAAGTAGGGATCAAAACTTTTAGGGGAGTTCACTAGTGTAATAACATGTACAAGCAGGAAAATATGATTCTGTCAAGATGTTTTCCATCGGTCGTTTCCAGTAAATAGCTGGCAGTGACACTGCGCGATGAAAGGAGTGTCAGAAACGAAGACTCCTTCGATAAATCCACCATTCTTAAGACCAGGGCTCAGTCAGCTTTTAGTAACGAGCACTGAACTAAACTGAAATGAACACTTCATTAAAACACGATGGAGTATTCAGCAGAACTGGTGGGGTATTTAGAGTTAAAAAATAAATCAATATAATAATAATAATAATAATAATAATAATAATATACTACTACTACTACTAATAATAATAATAATAATAATAATAGTAAGAAGAAGGAGAAGAAGAAGAAGAAGGGTAATATATAAAAATAAATATTAAATTTGAATTATAAACCTAGAAATATGTTCAAATGATATGCAATGTACATTAAAATTTAAAATCCTAAAAATATGTATAATCATTAACAACGTGTTACCTATAAATCGCCATATCCATTTTCAGATTCCTGTCAACATTAGTGGTAAAAGCACGAATACAGATCTGTTCTTACAGTTAGCAGGTTGTACTTTCATAACATCTCCATGCCATGTTGCTAATCAAAAGTTAAAGAGGAAAGGAGGGAGGTGGGGGTGGGGATTGCAAGGCGTTAGAGTTTTAGTTTTTGGAGACAGGACATTAATGTTGCTGGAGCTGATCCACTTTGTAGATGACGAATGCGTTTGAAATAAAGGAGTCACTGCAGACGATGACAACACTGAAAAACAGGCAATAATATTAATACAGCAAGTGGCTGGTCATTGACATTTCAATATGGACAAGGAAATGTCCCCCAAAAGATAAAAAGAGCCACGACGCAATTTAAGAAGGCACAAGTAAAAAAATGTTTGGTTGACGACTTTTCCTCTCTTAGGAGTTGCTCCTCTTGGGACCGCTTTCCAGAGATCCATTGATGGAAGCAAATTGCTCATAATGCATTTGAAGGACCAGAATTTGAACAAAATAGAAAGGGGTTTACTTGCCACCTACCGTTGTTCTTAAAGTGGTGTTCAGAATCACGGTTTAAATATTCGAAGAAAACATGGATTTTAGGTTAAAATAACTACTGCTTTCATCCACAACCAAGCAGGTCACCTGAGCGACATGGACATTCAAAAAATATCTAAAGGAATACGGGGTAAACTAACCCTAACTGCATGCATGAAACAGGGATAGGATCGAATGTCTTCACTGATATTGCCATTGCAAAAAAATCATTTCATTGCATCATTTTTTTTCTGTAGGGTTTCCTAACCTTAAATTAGACCAAAATTATGTATTAATAAATCTAGGTTTGACGATGTTGAGGTTTAACCGAATGAGATAATAATGACAGTTGCTCTATTAATGCCTCTTTCTAGGTAGAGGCATCGTTTGATATCTTAGAAAGTTTACATTGACTCACGTGGACGTTGCCGGGTGTTGCACTGCTGTGTTTCTGAGTTGTTTCCAATGCAATACTTCTCGTTTTGTCTGGGTGCAGGATTGTTGCAAAGGCGTCTGCGCGTCTGTAAGCCTTCTCCGCACGTCACGGAACAGCTCTTCCATCCTCCCCATATACCCCAACCACCATGCACTGTTAAAAAAGGGCAAAATCATCAAAAGAAACGTTCTTGGGGTTTCATTCATTTCAAATCTTATCTTTAAATTAATTATATTATTTAATAAACGCGAAACTGGATGTCAGTGATGTGTAGCATGACATTTAATTGAACACTGGAAAATGGCTAATGATTACCTTGCATCAGAGGAAAAAAATCAGTATCGAACAACAAAACTTGTCCGCTTTTCAATTCAAAATGCGAGCTTAAAGTGGTGCTATGATCAAATTTTTACCCCTTTATATTTTAGGTGTATCACAGAAGTCCATGAAATAAAAGTGCCGTTTACAGTTTGCAAATATCTGCATTAGTTCCGGAGATATTTAACTTGAAAAATGTGTAAAATATGCACATGAGATGACGTCATACACTCAACCCAATATTATATCAACTTCAACTTCAACCTCAACATCTTTTTTATTATGCACTATTTACATCAATTACAACTTGTTAATACTATAATATTTTCGACAGAAGATATATATAATACATGATAAAACCAAAGAATAACAAAAAAAGGTATGTAGGTGGCAACCAGTGTAGCCACTGGCTTTCGAGCTGGTTGCCACCATGTTAAGGGTAAATGCGGAATTAAACAGAAAATTGACAATCAAGTATGTAAATAGAGCTATCTCTGTTAATTTGCAGCACAGACCATTCAAAGTTGGTAGGCTAATAGTTCTTTAGGAAACACACCGACGGCTCTATAAAATTCTGTTCCCATGGCAACTCACTCTTTTCCAGGCCCCACCCACTTGATTTCAATATGTCAGGTCAAAAAACATTAAATGAGGCCACGAACTCGATCATGTGACGCACCATTAGTAAATATCAAAATGCAACGCTAAAGGTGGCCAGAAAAGCCTTTAATATTGGGAAGATCTGGTACTCAGTATGTTGCCATGGTAAAAAAGCTGTAATACTCGTATTGTGGAGCACATTTAGTAGAATCTTACTGCAAAGAATCAAACTTTTATGATACAAATTTGCTGAAGTATCTTTTTTCATCATATTTGATCAAAAATTGGTTCAGTGTATGACGTCATTACTTCGCTAATTTGCATATTTTAAGAACTTGGATATCTCTGGAACGAAAAGATATATTTGAAAACAATAAGCAGAACTTTTCTTCTCATACATACTACTTGTTTATGTTTTAAAATGGCTTAGATAGGAAAGATGCCATTTTCATCATAGGACCACTTTAAACGTTGATACCGAATCCGAAACTTCAGGAACTACTGAGCAGACGCCATGCATTTTGTAAGAATGGTGAGACTTCCTCCAGTGTTAATGAAATCTCTAGTCTGTTAAACTTTGGATTTTAACTAAAATCAAAATGGCCCCTTTCTTTATATACTCGATTATTAATATTATTTAGTTTTTATACTGCCTACTGACTGAATGACTTAAGCCAAGACTTTCCGCAACATTAGCCACCGACATGATTAGGGATCACGTAGTTTTTAGTAAATCTCATTAGGTGAAACTTCTGGTAGCAATAAGACATTTTGATTATGAAGTTCGAAATAAGAACGTATGACCCTCTCAGGATGTTTTCACCGATCGCTTCTTACTTTACCACACAATTTTAATGGAAGATAACGAGGCCAATTTATTTTGCTAACATCAAGTTGAAATTATGTTCCTATATTAACCGATTTACAACTTGTTGCCAAGAAAGGGATGCAGGAGAGGAAAAAGGAGCTGACCGTAATTAGAAGGTGATGGAGTTATGCTTTTGTAAGAAGAGTCAAAACTGCTACTGCGATGGCTCCAGCTTGTTAGTGACGAACGCTGTTGAAGTAACCGAGGCGTGACTGCTGTCAAAGACGACTCTGCAAAAAAAAAATGCATCAATAGCATTGATACAGTGAGTAGCGAACATTGCCCCGTGAGATTAATAAAAGAATAATCCAAGTTACGAACCCCAAGACTCTCCCCTTGATCACCTAATGTTTAAAGTAGGGATCAAAAGTTTTAGTGAGTTTCACTAATGTAATAACACGTGCGCTAAGTAATACGACACTTTCAAGAAGGAAAATGTGATCCTCTCAATATGTTTTCCATCGATCGTTTCCAGTAAATAGCTGGCAGTGACTCTACAAGATGAAAGGAGTGTCAGAAAAGAAGAGTTCTTCAATACATCCACGATTCTTAAGAGCAAGGCTCAGGGAGCGTTTTGTAGTGAGTAATCATGTTAGCAACGGGTAAGGTAGCATTTTCTAGGAATGTTTTTCATCAATCAGTTTTCAGATTCCTCTCAACATTAACAGTAAAAACAAGAATACAGATCAGTTCTGACAGTTAGAAGGCTGTACAGTCATAACATCTCCATGCCATGTTGCTAATAAAGAGTTGAAGGGGAAGTGAGGGGGGGGGGGGGGGTAGCTCACCTGGATTAGAAGGCATTAGAGTTATGGTTTTGTGAGAGAAGACATGAATGTTGCTGGGGCTGATCCACTTTATAGATGACGAATGCGTTTGAAATAAAGGAGTCACTGCAGACGATGACAACAAAGAATAACAAGCAATAATATTAATACAGCAAGTGACTGGTCATTGACATTTCAAGAAGGACAAGGAAATGTTTCCCAAAACGATAAAAATAGCCACTACTCATTTAAGAAAGCACAAGTCAAAAGTTTTCAGATTGACGACTTTTCCTCTATAGGGAATTGCTCCCCTTAAGACAGCTTTTCAAAGATCCATTGATGGAAGCAAATTGCTAATAATGTATTTGAAAGACCAGACGTTGAACAAAATAGAACGTTACTGTTATTCTATAACAGTTACTGTTATTCTTAAAATGGTGTTCAGAATAACGGTTTGAATACTCGAAGAAAACATGAAGTTTAGGTTAAAATAACTACTGCTTTTATCCACAGCCAAAGACGTCACCTGAGCGACATTGACATTGAAAAAGCATCTAAAGGAATACGGAGTACATTAACCCTAACTGCATGCATGGAACGGGGATGGGATAGAATGTCTTCACTGATATTGCCATTGCAAAATATTTATTTCGTTGCATCAATTTTCTTTCTGTAGGGTTTCCTAACCTTAAATTAAACCAAAATTATGTATTAATAAATCCAGATTTGACGATATTGAGGTTTACGCGAATGAGATAACAATGTCAGTCGCTCTATTAATGCCCCTCTCTAGGTAGAGGCATCTTTTGATATCTTAGAAGTTTAAATAGACTCACGTGGACGTTGCCGGGTGTTGCACTGCTGTGTTTCTGAACTGTTTCCAATGCAATACTTCCCGTTTTGAGCCGGTGGGGGATTGTTGCAAAGGCGACTGCGCGTCTGTAATCCTCCTCCGCACGTCACGGAACAACTCGACCATCCTCCCCAATTAACCCAACCACCATGCACTGTTAAGAAACGGGCAAAATCTTTCAAAGAAACGTTTTAGGGGTATCATTTATCTCAAAACTTATCTTTAAATTAATTATCTTAATTGAAAAACGCAAAACTCGATGACAGTGATGTGTAGCATGACATTTAATTGGACATTGGAAAATGAACAACGGTTACCTTACATCAGAGGGAAAAAATCAATATCTAAAAGTAAAACTTGTCCGCTTTTCAGTTTAAAATGTGAGTTTAAACGTTGATACCGAATCCGAAACTTCAGGAACTACTGACTTTTTTGTGAGCATCGGCTGAATTAATCAAAGATTTTCAGCTAATTAAGTAATGAACAAGAATTGACGAACTTTTGGTCACCAGCATATATAAATGGCTCATTGAACAACTGATTTAATGTTACTACTGAGTGATGGGCTAGTTATTGGCGTGAAGTAGGTGAGATAGCAGACGCCATGCATTTTTCTACGAATGGTGAAACTTCCTCCAGTGTTAATGAAATCTCTAGTCTGTTAAACTTTAATCAAAATGGCTCATTTCTCTATAAACTCGATTATTAATAATATTTAAGAAATCGCTTTAATGAACCACACGATATTTTTGAAGTTCATTTTTTAATGAAAACATGTTTCGGATGAGACATCATCCATCTTCAGTTGTACAGTAGAGAATAAAATGAAAATGAGCAATAAATAGTGTAACAGGGTGAGATATTAACAAGAATAATTAAGCGTAAAGAAACAATTTATGCTATTTATGCTAATGCTTAGTTTTCAAAAACTTTTAGTGAGTTTCATTAGTGTAATAACATGCACGCTGAGTAATATGACACTTTCAAGCAGAAAAATATGATCCTCTCAATATGTTTTCCATCGATCGTTTCCAGTAAATAGCTGGCAGTGACTCTACACGATGAAAGGAGTGTCAGAAATAAAGACTTCTTCAATACATCCACCATTCTTAAGACCTGGGCTCAGACAGCGTTTTGTAGTGAGCACTCATTTTAACAACGTGTTTTCCATCAATCGTCATGACCATTTTCAGATTCCTCTCAACATAAACAGTAAAAGCACGAATACAGATTAGTTCTTACAGTGAGCAAGTTGTACAGTCCTAACATCTCCACGCCATGTTGCTAATGAAAGTAACAAGTCAACGCCATGTGCCTAATAAAGAGTCGAAGGGGAAGGGAGAGGGGGGGGGGGGGGAGGGGGGGGTGGGGAGGGGGAGTAGCTCGCCTGGATAAGAAGGCGTTAGAGTTATGGTTTTCTGAGACGAAACATTAATGTTGCTGAGGCTGATCCACTTTGTAGATGACGAATGCGTTTTAAATCAGCGAGTCACAGCAGACGATGACAACACTGAATAACAGACAGCAAGTGGCTGGTCATTGACATTTGAAGATGGAAAAGGACAATTCGCTGGTCCACAACATCGAAGACTATATCTTTCATGTCACACTTTTCACGCTAGCTTTCGTTTATTTGTAAGCGATCAGTCAGCTCAACTCGGTAGGTATTTGATTTATAAGTGTGTTTTTCGAGCCATGTTCCACCTCAGAAGCCCCCTGCCTGGCATCGTAGAGGACGACGGAGGGAGAAGCAATTTCACATCAAGTGAGCCGCCGAAAGGTTTCGATCCAGTCATGGTGATTCACGAAATGAAGTTGTGTTCCTAGCCGATCTGCGAGTAGATACCGGTACCTTGCATGGCAATTTTGATGAGTTTTGACATGTAAATAATACAATCGCTGCAATATTTTGCCAGCAGGACCGGGTGGCTCGACACGGTCCTAACAAAAATACCTGAAATTGAAATTAGCGGACTAACACGAGGCAGTTATCCAAGAATATCCCAGAATTCGTTTGGGTCACAAAGCGAACATGTCAGACTAGTGAGAGCAGCTTAAATTAAATAGCGTTACCCAGGTCGGGCTAAGGAAGTGAGCGAGGAAATTGGAACAGATTGCAAGAAGTTGAGTCGAAGTTTTACTGCCAATGTGGACTTTTAGCTCGAAGAGGGTTTTTTGGCTTCAAAAATTCAAAACAAAGTTTCTTATTTTGGGTGTCGTTCTAGAGCGGTTTTGGTTTTGCTACAGAATAAACGGTCATATTCAAGTAAAATCGGGATTTTCAGTAGGTTTACGGGGTGATAAAGTCGAAGAAACTCAGTATTTCGCAATGATAATCGCTCATTTCAAACATAGTCCTGGATTTGGAAAAGTTACAGGTTTTTAAAGCACCGGTCTTTAGTGACCGAAAATTGCAGAGCCCGTCTAGAATGTGTTAATAGCCTAGAAGTTTAAATTCTCTCACGTGGACATTGCCGGGTGTTGCACTGCTGTGTTTGTGAGTTGTTTCCAATGTTATACCTCCCGTTTTGACTGGGTGCAGGATTGTTGCGCGTCTTTAAGCCTCCTCCGCACGTCACGGAACAGTTTGACCACCCCCTCCCCCCCATCCAAATACCCCCAAACACCATGCACTGTAAAAAAAGGCACAATCGGTCAAAGAAACGTCTTAGGGATATCATTTATCTCAAAGCTTATCTTGACTTGAGCATCGGCTGAATTAACCAAATATTTCTAGCTAATTATATAATTAAGAGTAGGTCTCTGAGAAAGTCACACAAAGTTAAATTGAAAACTTTTAACCCTCCCCCTTCATTTCTTGTGTCGAGGTAGGTTGCCTCTGGTAGGGGTGGGGGTGAACGAAAATGGCCACATTAGGGTCACCTGATGTATCGTTGTCATGGTAACCGGAATTAATAATACCTGCCTCCATCCCATGTTTTGAGCAAAAATAAAAATATGAGTCTATATCTAAAGTGAATGTGAACCAATTCAAACCACATTCCACCATGCAGGAGGAAGGGCTCTCCCTCTACTTTCAAACAAAGGCTGTTATAGTATTTTGACTCCTACAGACAAGTTGAAAATAATGGCTTTACTATGTTGCTTGTCGGCCATTTTGACAAACATCACAAATAGGCTCGACTAATCCCGCAATTTCTCGAAAAATAGTACTCCCTTTCAGGAACCAGCCTCAGTTCATTCGCTTCATGAGCGTTTTCTGGCCACTGGCAAAATGCCGCGAAGAAACCGAGTTTCACTCGAACACAGAGAGAGAATCGTTAGAGCATTCGAGGTCGAGGACGAAGACTATCTTTTACTCGCAGACACGCTCAAAGGGAATCGATCAATGGCAAGAGGCGTCGTGGCGCCCTGCATCAGAAAAGGCAGGATCCAGGAGAAACCACGAGGTGGTAGAAGCAACGTGCATGTGGATGATGAGATGAGAGATAGTCTCGAGGAAATCATCAACGAAAACTGTTTACTCACACTTACTCAGATAAACCGTGAACTGAGGAGACGGCCAGCAGTCAAACCCACGTTCGAGTGCTACTTTGGTTTCTTCGCGGCATTTTTTCAGAGGTCAGAAAACGCTCACTACGCGTATGAACAGTGACTGGTTCCTGAAAGGTGTAATAACTCTATTTCAGGGATAAATCTGCCTTATTCCAGGAATACCTTTTGGAATAAGGCAGATATATCCCTGGAATAGTTTTTAAATCTTTTCAATCTTTTACATCTGGTCAAAATTTTACGATGCCTTAATACCATTCTGCACTTGAAAAAAATTACGTAGCCTCTCTGGAGGACATAATGTTACAAGCGTACACCACACCGACAATGCAAAAGTCAGACAAATTTGTTATTGTTCAATTGAAAATCGATGTCTGTACATTGAATGCAAAGAACGCTCTATTGTCTATACAAGTGCATTAATATTAGTGTGATCCACACTAACGCCGTTCAGGAATACTAATGAATTTCAGACAGTGTGATGAAAATGTTAATGAATGGTCTATGCACTTTAATGTTTGTCTATTGTTTTTACTGATTTTCAAGATGGTGTAAATGACTTGAATGTTAGCGCAAATCAAAGTATATTTTTCTCTTTTGTGTGCTCTTTTGACGCATATGAATGCCTAAAAATGTTATTGAATGTTAACAAAAATGCAAAAATCGTTATTGAATCTGAGTAACGTGCGAATGTTCATTCTTTTGCCGCTCATGAATGTATCTTCGCGCAATTGGTTGCCAATTCACGAAAATGAATGCATATTTTCTCGTAATGAACAGCAAAAGGTATAAACTTGATGTGTGATGTTTTAGGTCATTACGATTGATTGACACGAAGTTGACAGAGCCTACCTTGTACGTTTTGGCAACTTTTTAGCGCGACGAATTCTTCACCAATTCGAGCACAAATTCTTAAAGTCAAGTCACAACTTATAGCCTCTTCCATCTAAAATAGACTTGGGGATTTTTTGACCTACACTGAGATGGTCGTGTATTCACAAGCATCTGGCTTCTTGTAGAGTACGGTTGACAAGGTTGAAACACTTTCGTGATGTTTTGGTTTCTTCCATACGAAAGTCGATTCAAGAAGTTAAACAAATTCTTCGCCATGCTTAGTAAACGAAGGCCTGTGCGATAAGGAATAGAATATTTTGATAAAAGCGACCGGTACATACCTTGTGTTCGTCGAGTTCTCGAATCAATATGCGTGACAAGGGACCGGAAGTGACAAGGGGCGGACTGCTGACCGATTGTTGATGAAATTATTTTTCATTATTTGTTTGTGGTTACATTTTCTACGTTTCTTCGTGCTTGGTTGTTTTCTTAATAACTTGCCAGATATAATATTTAACAAACAAAAAAGCCTTAACCGTGCTTTGTTCTGTTAGAGGGGCAGACTGGTGACCGGATGTTGGTGGACTTATTTTTCATTATCTGTTTGCGGCTACATTTTCTACGTTTCTTCGTGCTTTGTTGTTTTGTTAATAACTTGCCAGATATAACAGGAAGTGACGAGAGCACGAAAGAAGCAGTAAGAAGCACGAGCCTTTTAATTACTTCTTGAGTGCTCTTGTCACTTCCTTGAGTACCTTATAACAGAACAAAGCACGATTAAGGCTTTTTCATTTCTTTTGCAATAAAGAATTTCTTAATTTCCTCACGCTATCGGCTACAATTTTCGAAAAACTTTATTTTCCAAATCCTACGAGTGGCGACAGCAGAGCATCTGTATTCTCATAAGGCACGCTAAAACAGACCAAGCACAATCCCTGTTAGAATGGCTCACAACATCTTATCGGTTAAACTTGACCGAAGTTGTCAAATTTGTCAAACCATCAAAGTTCAGAAACCATCAAAGCGCAAGTTGTGTTTTAGTCTAAAATCGCGATCAAAAAGCAAATTCTTCAGTGAAATTCGGCGGAATTTTGGATCATGCATTCGCTAAAACAAGCGTAATGATCAAGAGCTAGTTTTAAAAGATACTCAGGAAGGTGCATTTCCGGGTGAAAAACGAAAGTACAAAGATATTTAACTCGTGAAAAGCTTAAAACTTGGATCGGCTTGCATGGCGCCTGGTGTAGCGGGATTGTGTGGTTCCAAAAAAAAAATGATGATTCCACGGCATCTTGTAGCTCACCAAAGAGGGTCACAGAACAGTTAACTATTAATGGGAGGAACGAGTTGCTCAAACTTGGAGGACAAAGTTTATTCTTTGGAAAATCCGTTTGCTATGTTTACCGATGCGTGTTTTTAAGCGAATCTGCTTTTCAAGTGATGGAAACTTCTACAACGACAGGTGAATTAAATAACAGGACTGAAACTCGTATTTATCTCTCGACTGGATGTAAACAGTAATCATCTATACTCGTTTTGGACGCAAATTAAGAAGTAAGCTTTATCTTTGTTGAACTCTTTTTTCGTATGCTTTGCGAGCGAACGAGTGATTTTACTCCGCTTGGCTGACTGTTTTTTGACGTGCCTCAGCAATGTTGCCCTTATATTATTAACACGTAATTAAAATGAGTCCTCGTAAACAACTTGTGTTTTCAGACGTTGCTGAAATTGCCCTCGTCGTTGCGTGACTCGGACAATTTCAGCAACTTCTGAAAACACGCAGGACATTAATCCTTGATTTTTAAGGCTGTTATTGTGGTGTTACTCGCAGAAAAATCTTCCAAATCCATTGAGGCTAACCGCTCGTTTTCATAGACATTTTCTAGGTCGTACGAGACGTCTGAATCAAAATAAAAACCGAGGGAAAAATTCAGATTTTCATTTGGGTGCATGGCGCGACGCCGTAGCTGCCCGTGCATCTGTACTCTCATAAGGCACGTTGTTTCAACCAATCGAAGCGCGCGGGGATGAAGGGGATTAAGGGAAACTTGGGTGGGGATGTGCTGGCGAGACTTTCAAATCCTGACCCTCTGTAAGACATTTTTACACCCATCTGGAAATCACTGGGAATGTATTCAATCTGACTGGCTCTCAACAGTGTAATTTATTCACGGATCACACTATTTTTTGTTTTATATTGCATCTCTTTTTCTAACCTATATCGAAATGAACATCTCAGTTTCCTGATGTGAATAGACAAATATTACTATTGACAGAAAAAACTGCATGATTTCAAAATACGTGTAAAAAAGATGGTAATTGGACTTTGTGTCATCTAGTTTTGGTCTGAAATGATACTTATAAATTCAAATCGATTTTGAAATCACGTGTACGGATTTCAGGCGAAAATGCACTCCCCTCAGTTTAAGTTCCATCATGAATCCGTTTATTTTATAACATGTTTAAGAGAAGAGACCTTTATTCGTAACCTTTATTCTATTATTTTTCATTTCACATACATTTAGAATTCGCTGTTTTTGAAAATGTTGTCTGTACAGGCACATTTAGAGCTCGCACCGCCAACGTTCCTGTATTGTGTTCAAGGATGCTGGTCCAGAAAGACACCCTGTTGAGGACGCTATATAGCGAAATTGCATACCCTGTTTAATTAAGATTCAAGACCCTGAAAACCATACCCTGCCTTGCGGCACATACCCGCTTAGGCCAAGCAAGGGACTACCCCTCGCCAGGACAAACGTGCAGAACTTTGACTTTGAAGTGTTGCTTGCCCAGATGCTGACAATCAGATTTGACGTTATCTACACAGAGGATCTTCAAATACGTTAGAACAGCTCCTTTTAAGTCCAACAACGATTAAAGTCGGAAAAATTCCGAGAGGAGGCTTAACCTAGTGACCGTCCTCCATTCCTTTTCTCCGCGCCTCCGCTATGGACCTGAAGATAATGGCTCGATTATAGCAGAATGCTTTATTCTTTGTCTTCACAGCGTGTATTTGTGTAGTGTATAAAATCGTGATTCGTTTAATTTCCTCAATAAACGCCAGTGGATGGATTTTATAGCATCAATGGCAGAAATCATAAATACCACGAACGTGTTTATCAAGTACATGCAGATCGAATCGATTGAATCCACCATCATCCGTGGTTTAAAACAGCTGAAACATCCCTATTGAGTCGATTTTCAATAGGAGACACTGGGAAATTGGTCTTACTCTTCGAGCCTGCACTAGATTTGGTCGAAACAGACGAACGAAAAGAGAAATGGACGCGATAACAGTATGCTGCATAAATTACCACAATTCACAAGGTAGCCTTTCTGTCAAACTTTGTTTTCATCAATCGTAATGATCTAAAGCATCATACATCAAGTTTAGCCTAGAAACGAGATGATAGAAAATATGTGTAGAGCTTAAACGCCCATCGTAATCATTTTTAGAGCAAACCAATGCAGTCTGAAAATGACCGAAAGCCAACATAGTAAAACCATTATTTTCTATTTGTTTTAAGTATAAAGCTACTGGCGTTCTATCACGAATGCCGTTCTCTGATTGCCTACGCTACTCACTATCTATTCTGTGATAGATAGCGAGTAACGGTTGTCAACAAAAAGTCACCTGCTTCGTCCCGTTTTCGAAATGTCTGTAAGGAGATATTGGATAATTTACTTGTCTAGTTTTGAACGACCGGTAGATTTATACTAAAACAATTAGATTATTCGCTCTCGATTTCTATGCGTGATAGCTGATTCGGGCTGCGCCCTCGTCAGCTATCTCGCGATAGGAATCTCGAGCTCATAATCTAATTGTTAAGTAGAAGTCAAAATACTGTAACAGCATTTGTTTGAAAGTAGAGGGATAGCCCTTCCTCCTGCATGGTGGAATGTCGTTTCAATTGGTTCACATTTGCTCTTGAAATAGACTCAAATTTGTCGGCCATTTCAGACCAAAATATTTGCTCAAAACATGGGTTGAAGGTGGGTATGATTAATTGTGGTTACCATGACAACAATACGTCAGGTGACCATTATATGGCAATTTTCGCTCATTCCCCCAGACAACCTACCTCCACACAGGAATTGAAGGGGGGTTAAAAATTTCCACTTCCAACTTTCCTCCACTTTCTCAGAGACCTGCTCCTAAGTAAATACAGATTTCTTCATAAAAAGTGCTGACGTACGATATTTACACACAAGTTTGTTTTCACAAAACGAACGAGCGAGGCTCTGCGAGTGAGTGAGTAAATATTGTACGTCAGCGCTTTCCATGGTGAAGTTTGTTTATTATATACAAAATGAGATTTACTCACATTAGGTCTACTTCCTTTGCCCTCCTTTCTAATTTGCTTGTTTTTAGCTTCAAGACATTTCTCTTGCGCGTTCAAAAGACCGAAGACCGATGACACTGACGGGATATTTTCATGCTTTCAAATATCGATTAAAACTTGAAAACAGACCTCTAAGACTTGAAGGTTCAAAGTCTTTACTGTCTTTTCGCTTCACACTAAGAATGAACTCGCAGAGATATTCCGGCGTTCAATTCTTTGGCTTCGATGTCTTCAGGATTTCTTTGCACGTGTTTTCCTCTCAGAATTCAATGAATAGCTTCACATCTCTCGTCGTCTTAGCTCTTGCATTTCTGTTTTTTTTTTCTCGATAATATAGTCGTCAATTGACTTTTCTAAGTGCTCAAATCTCGTGGATCCTTAAGCCATTGTTAAAAGTACAAGTATTTTTGTACTTTTGGGACGAAAGTTCTTCTCGCTATGACGGCTTTGCACGCAAGGAACTTGGACTTGTTGAATGAAATCAGTGGTGTGTTTTGACAAGTCGCTACTGATTGGACGAAACGTTTCACGCACGTGTGAGAAAGCATTTTTGCTGCTGTGATTGGCTATTACAATTTTTGAAGTGGGTTTTCTTATGAAGAAAACTGTGAGTAAATTTTATTATGTATATAACAATGAACAAGAATTGACGAATCTTTAAGTACCTACATATATAAATGGCTCATTGAACGACTGTCTTAATATAAGTACTGATTGATGGGCTAGTCATTGGCGTGAAGGAGGTGAGAGATCAGACGCCACACATTTTCGTACGAATCGTGAAAGTTCCTTAAGTGTTAATGAGATCTCTAATCTCTTAAACTTTGGATTTTAGCTAAAATCAAAATGGATGCTTTCTTTATAAACTCGATTATCAATATTATTTGATTTTTATAGCGCTCACTGACTGACTAAATTTGTTGTTTATTTGTTTGATGTTTTTTTTTTGGTTACTTATTTAGTATCCTTGAACGAAACTGGACAAGGATGAATGTTGCACTGCCGCTTTTCAAACGTCGTTCCTTGGCAATCCCGACCACCAGTTTAGGGAAATGGATTCGTACACCAGCGGTACCGAACTTGAGTCCCTCCATTGCAGGGCCTGTTGCACGAAGAATAGCCTGTCCACTGAGTCCAACCACCGAGAACTGGTACTTGTTGGGATTGAGTTTTTTGCGTAAACGTCCCATGCAGTTACGATGCCCAATAAATAGGTATGAAAGCGGTGTTTGGATATCTGATGAAAAGCTCTTTCGAGTGCTTAATATACGGCTTCTCAAACAAGCAAGAGCACGAGGGCTACACAACATATATAGAGTACTAATAATATATTGGACAGTGTAAGCCTACGTGTGATGTCGTGATACTATATCAAAATAAAAATATATCAATAAAACAGAAACGAGACGTTCAGGACAAAAATGTCAACAAAAAAAGCGGTAGGTACACTGAGCACATCAGTTTGCACATCGTTCGCTTTTATTTTCCCTTTCTCCAAATGATGCTGTACAGGCAACGATGAAACTGATGACCGCTGTGAAGAGGTTTTTTTGGCATCTGGGACGAGATTAAGAGGGTTTTGCCGTTGTGGAGAGGTGGCCACTGTAGAGAAGGCAATTGTATGGAAAAAAAAAACAAAAGTAAGTGGCCGTCGTGAAGAGGTGCACGTTGGTAAATGTTCCACCGTATTCATAAAGCTCGTTTGAACGACTCACTGGATCATTTGTTGAAACCGTTCGTTTTGTCAAGTTTTCATCGTTGTAGAAAATGTGGAAAATGATGAAAGCTTATGGAATAAGCTTTGAAGCAAATTTTAAATGATTTGCACTTTTTGCAATAACGCTTTATAAATACTTCGTCCACTCACCGTTTTAAGTAGGCATGACGCACGGTTTAACGGCATGTCGCTGTACATCTATCTCAAAATCGTATGCCTGGTACACTCTTAACTTTAATTTATTCAGTATTGGTGAAAGTTATGCTAGTATAGGGGAATGGCTAGTGAATATCACTTTTCGAACAGGTTAGTTTTCAACAGCTGCTATCTAAGCTACTCACAAAAGCCACGTGCACGAACCGGGAGAAACAGCTAAAACATTACAGATCGTAGGGTCAGCAATTCCGGGTTATGGTCTTAACTCCGCTTTCTCTACGTTTTCACAGAACTGAATAAACATTGTGCATTGAATGCACAACATTTTGAAATCGAAATACGAGACGGTTAATCAACGAATATATTTTGCTGGTGCTAGACGTTCCGTGAGACAACTGTTTTTGCCAGCATTGAGGTCAATAGCAAAACCTTTCGTTAGATACTTGGAGATTGTGGAGACTGGTCTAACATGTCATTAAATTTTTGCGTCACTTAGCCACAGCTGCATACAGTCCAATGGAGCGTCTTAGTTGTTGTTGTTGTTTGTTTGTGTGTGTGTGAAATTTGAACGTTTTCACGTTAATTCAAAGAAAGATGCTCTTATATTTCAAAACGTTGTCCACACTTAACTTAAACATTTCGGCGACTAGCCCAAAATTGGAAACATTATCACTCGATTAAAACGTTTTTAGCCCGGGAAAATCCTAGTCTGGACAAAGAGGACCAGAATACGTTTACACTGGTAGTTAGCTAATCTGCTTGTTTTAACATGACGTTATTTTTATGGTCAGAACATGTCAAGTCATTTCGTAGATAATAGCCCACAAGAATCCTTAACATTCCTAACAAATTTTGACCAATCAAGAAGCGGGGCGTTCCAGCCCATTATTATTCTAGGGTCTGGGGGACCCCAGGAAGGTGAGGTCCCCCGCCTCGGTGGTGTTACCAATCTCTCAATACAATCTCTCTTTATTTTTCGATCGCGTTCACATTTGAGATGGGGTACCTCACCGAGATGGGTTGCCCGGTCAGGAAGGGCGGGTAACCCGCTTAGCTGGGGTGAGTTTTCTCCATGTGAATGCTGGAGGTGGGGTGGGGTGATGTTCATCCGGGCAATTGTCTCTGAATTCTTTGTTAACATACGTACTTAGCGACCACGCGATAGCATTTTAAACCTCACCCCAGCGCCCCGGGGTTGCATGTGAAAGCCAGCCTTGTTTTTTAGTTGTTGTTGTTTTTTTTTGTCTAAGGTTAGGAGGGTTACCTCACCTACCCGTTTCCCCCACCTCCATGGGAACAGGCCCTAAGTCAGTCGCAATTTTACAGTCATTCCTATTTTCATTGTTGAGTCGAACAACTGTTTCCATTATCAAAGGATTATGTTGCCTGTTGGGGGACTCGGAAGACTAAACGTAATCGTAAGTTTGGTCAGTGTATCACGCAAAGTTTTAACATTCTAATACAGTGCCAGAACAAACTTGATTGTCTTATTTTTGAATTAATTTCTTCTTCTTTTGTTTTCTCTTTTTCTTTTTCTTTTTACCAAGGAACTGAAACCAACGCTGAACAAACAGTGTGACTCAATCTGCGCGAAGTAGCAGTTGTTAGTGCGCGAAGTTATTCTTAGACAGTTCTTTTACGCTCAATTATTAAAATTGTTTGCAAGCCATTCGATATTTTACTTTAACGTTCATGACATCGTTACTCGCTTTTGATACTGTTATGTGCAGAAGGCACAAGCTTTTTCTCCTCATCGAACGTCTGTTTATTCTTCTGCGCTTTCTTTGGCCCGGGCCGTACTCTTCTTCCCCACGGTGACTTTTCGCTGTTTACTCGTTTCATGAAGATGACTAATCTTTTTTTTTTCTCGTAACACAGTTTAAAAGTCTCGCCTCTTTAGAAATTGGGAATGTTGATGTAAACAAACTATGTAGATTCACGGTAATTCGAGATCCAGGATGAAGATGTAATCGCAGAACCGCAGCACGCATCCTGGATCTCGAATTACCGTGAATCTGCATAGTTTGTTTACATCAACATTTGGTCACGTTTCCTCTTCAGGGGCCTCCTTCGCAGACGTCTTTGGGCTCGTCCCGCGTTCCTTCCCCACGAACGTCTGCTAAACTGAACAACCACTTCCGTTCGCGGCGGTTAGCCAATCAAAGTTCGTGTTCCAAATTGTGGAAAGTAGGACTTCGACCCCGGGATTATTTTCACAGACGATGCACGTGAACTGGTGTCGATTTCCATTCTTACGCAGCTCGTTACTGGTTTCTTCAAAACAAAGGCTAACAGCCGGGGAATGGAAGTGGCAGTTCAGTTCAGCAGACGTTCGTGAGCAAGGAACGCGTGACGAGCCCAAAGACGTCTGCGAAGGAGGCTATCTTCAGGGGGGCTCCTCGGTTGTTTTCTACTGGTCGGCGGTATGATCGCGTTGTCAGGAACTTCAATGAGGCGTGACAAGTGTGAAAATCTTTGGAGGCCAAAAACTCGGGGTTAATTTTTGCGTGTATTCAATTTATTCAAATGAATTAATCTCAACCTAAATTTATCGGATTTGGACGAAATTTGACCAACGTATTCGTCACACATTGATTCACCAAAGTGTGTGTGACATTTTACAAAATTAAAAATATTTTGTCCGTGGCGTCCAAGCGATGAACACGCATGGTGAAAAATTCTATAGGCCAACTTTACAATTGATGTTCTCAGGAACCAATGAAAACATCGAAAAAGCCTCACACTGATTTGTTAGCCTATTCCCTCCTGACTGATATAGACCAGTTTGTTGTAACGCAAGGACTATTAATTCCTTTGAGAAAACACGGTCAGTTTTCCGTTTGAACGCTTGCGCTCGCCTAACAAAACAAAATTGTTAAGGTTAAAAGCTATTTTCAGATTTAGTAGCTTTCAGTGGTATATAGTTTCTTGGGGCCTCTTTGAAAACAACGCGCAGAAGAGTGATTTTCCCGAAAGACACCCCTGAAGGTTTACAGGAACGTTAAATTTTACTAGCAGTATTGTATATTCATTAAACATTGGACAGTATTAATTAGAAGCTTTGTTGTTTTGTTAGAACGTCTTATGTCGAAAATTCATAAACCGTAGCATTTCTTCCTCGTTTGAATTTGATTACTGAAATATTGATGGGAATGGCATGCAGTCTTTCTAAAAAAAAAAAAAGAAAGAAAAAAAAAAAAAAAGAAGAAGAAAATTAAAAAAAAATTCGTTTGCATCAACATTTGGCCTTTAAATTAGACTACTCACTCAAGCCCGACATAAACTGAGATCAGCTCAACACCAACGAGGAGCTTGCGCACTGTTTACATTTTCTGAATTGTTTCTTTTACAGAATACTTTGGAGCACTGGGTTAAAAATTAAAATCAATTCTAAAAAGTGGAAAGTTGTTCTTGCATGAACGTGACTTGAATTCACAATGTTAGTTAAGAAATTATCTTTCAAGTATTAAATTTGACACCTCTCAACCTACAAATTAATTCTGGTGCGTCAGGGGTTGTATAAAAAACATTGTCATCCAAAGAGGGAAATTAAGACGCGACTACAGTGTGTCAGTTATGTTGGCAAGACTTTTCGTTATGTTTAATTAGTTCCCACTGACATACGTCATTACCTTCTTTTTTTCTTTTGCATTTCTCAAGCCATTAAGTCATTAACGCATGTAAATCTTTTTCTTCGGCCTGCATTTTGAAACCAAACTTGTTTTAGAATCCTCATTAGAAAATTAGATACTAGGTGGCCATAACACCCATTTTCATTTTAGAGCATTTGCTGCAAAAGCAGCTCAAACGAAAATAAATTAGCAGGTGTCTTAGCAGAGGATGTATCTTTAAGTGCTATAACTTCCTTCCTCTGGCTCACTGAAGCATAAAGAGTTCTTGTGCATGGAAATAAACACGCATCGTTGTAAGTCTGGAAAACAAAGCGGTTTATCACATTTAGAAAACTTGTAAAGGCAGAAGAATCCAATATTTGCGTTGTTTTCGAATAGGAAACGGACTGAATGGTATTTAATAATGGCATACGCATGCTCTATTCTTTCAGAGCAACTTACAGTGCTATGAGTTTGAATATTTATTTTGCTCGGGACACAAAATTAAGTATTTTGCCTATCGATATGACTCAGATCAGTACAAAGCTACTGAGTGTTGTCCTTTGCTAGGTAATCATGTTTCAGCGCTGTCACTAGCCTTAAATAAAGATGGTCAAAGTTTAAGTTCTTCCAAGAAATGAATAAGATGCTCAGCACTGTCCCTTTGTCAACACGTCCAAAGAGTGTTCCCAGAAAATATTTTTTAGTCCGAATATGTTTTTTTTTATTTTGTAATTTTCAATTCTAAACTATTAACCCTTTCAAACCTATTCAAAATGGCATATATCTTAACTAACATTGTGCGCGTGAAATAATTCATCGTCGCCGAAATGATTTTAGGAATTTTAACGGTTAAAGCAAACCAGGACAAAGAACGTATATGAGTCGTCGACGGGAACTGAACCCATAACCTTCTGATATTAATTGTTACCACCAAGCCAAAAGGGATTTGGGGAAAACCAGGCCGATTCCTACTTTGAAATGTGTTACACTTCATGAATAGTGTTAATCCCGGTAATGGTGTAGGATTCCGGCGGTCTGGACAGGCATAAGATAAAGATGAAAGCGTGGTTAATGAAATGTAATCGCCAAATGGTCAGCAGTGTTATCTCTACTGTATGGTAGTTCCATTTTAAAGGTATGTACGCTGTGATATAGTTTTTCCTTATACCTGACTGGACTCAAAATAATGCGTAAAACGTCAAGAAGCTGTTTCTCATAAAACGAGGCGAGATAACGGAAAGAAACAAAATCGTTTAATTTTT
Source organism: Pachyseris speciosa (assembly GCA_016490735.1). Classification (NCBI taxonomy): domain Eukaryota; kingdom Metazoa; phylum Cnidaria; class Anthozoa; order Scleractinia; family Pachyseridae; genus Pachyseris; species Pachyseris speciosa. Next base: position 121,153 of record JAEMWC010000683.1, read on the forward strand.
TTTTCGCAGAAACTTTAGTAATCCCTTCCACAACTTTACAAACATTACTGTAAAGAATGGCAACGCTTTTGCAAACTGCCGCGTTTGCTTGTTTGCACGTAAATGCGACAGCCCTATGTTTTTCAAAATTCACTATTTTGGCGAGCGTTATCTAAAACTTTCTTGCTCCGGACCACTTCTCAGGCTGTCTATGGCGGTCTCAGCAAGGCTGCTACACTCGAGTGAACATACTGTAATAACCATTTAGTAAATGATAAGTAAAGTTGTTGTTGTTGTTTGACTGGCCCCTTGGAGATTCACGTTGCAGAAACCAATGAGAACGTAAAGGTTTGGAAAAAGTAATGGGTATCTCCTTATTTTGGCCAGCGTAAAAATTGCGTGAAGTAAAGGAATGAATCTCAAAATCTATTCGTGAAGTGCTTCAGTATTGTCATAGATTCTGAGTGATCAATGGGAATTTTTCAACCCAATAATAAATATATATATATATATATACATAAAAATAAATAAATAAGGCTTTCATAGCATTCTCTTTGTATACTCAAGACTTGAGTCTAAGAAACTTGTTGTTTAGCTAGCCGGACGGCTACATGTAGCAAGTCTATTAATTAGGCTGCATTGCTAGGCAAGGAACTGAAATGCATTCCGTTATGCTTTCGGTTTTTCTCATCTTTGTTAGCACATAACGTTTTGGGTCCGGTAGTGGAATTACACAGGGATATGAAAATTTGGGATCTAAAAATCAAAAGAATGGGTACCACTTGTTTGCGGCGGGAACTGGGACGTGACTCCTGTCCCCAAAGAATTTGAAAAAGAAGACTATTCAGAGTACCGGTGACAGAGCCGACAGAATTTGACTAACAGTAAAACGTTGTTAACACTGGCATAACCAAAACCCCTGTTTATATTCGTAGTCGATCCTTCCTCAGTGAATACGTAAATGACGGCGCGTGCTCTTGTATTGTGTATTTGTAACTAGTATCACCTTTCAGGTATCCCGAGTAGTAAACAGAAAGCAAATGTTGAAAAGAACATCTTCAACAAAACAAAGCTACAGGGTGTACACAGTTCGCTTTTTAATTATACTGCAAACAGTTTATTTTCCCTTTCAGTCAAATGATGCTGTATAGCCTACAACGGCTGGTACTGCTCAACTTTTTTTTCTGGAGGTCGAATCCCTATGGGACAACTGTTGCCGGATAATTGTAACTCTTGCAGTGGTAACCAGCATTGAGGTCAGTAGCAAAGACTTCGCCATAATGTGGTTTTCGTTGGATGATTGCAGATTACAAATAAATAAACGTAGTTGTACTTTGAAATTTGAACATTTTTCCAAAATAATAATAAATATAAAGATGAAAGATCATTTCCCTTAAAAGCGTTTACTTCAAAATTTAGGTCAGTTTTTTAAATTTTAACAACAAACCCAAAATGTCCATGGGCACTCTAGCTGCTATTAAAATATCACAGCTTTAGGACAACAAAAGCAAGCTTGGGGGAAGAGTCCACAATAAAAATGAAAATTAGAAATCTATTAGCTTGCTAATCTGGCGGTGATCCTTAAATACTGTCTCTTGTCTGGCCACAGGTCGGAGACATTAATTCCAGACTCAAACAAAGAAAAACGAAGCAACATTTGTCCGTAGATAGTCGCTTCTTCTGGGTTAAATAAGCTCGACGGGCTTAAGACAGTGACGAACGACAGCGAAACCGGCAACACGATATGATCATGATGAGGTACCTCACCAGATCCAGCCAAGAATACATTTTTAAAATATTTCATCAGGATAACAAAGTAAAGCGGAGAAATCATACAAAATTACATCATCACTCACCAACAGTGAAGATGGCAAATAACAGTAGGAAGTGAACATTTGGAAACCGGTTCTGGCAGATAAAGTCCATGCTTCTAAGTCAGTCGTAAGCTTTAAGTCATGCCCAACTTAAAGGTGAATCTAGCAGCTGTGTCGAATGAGAAACGACAAAGGAGTCTTAACGGAAACCTAACAGGTCTCTTTGACAATTTTAACTACGATCGATGGTGATACCAGGGTTTCCGGATCGCTAAAATTTCATAGCCCTCAAATTTCACTAGTTTTTCAAGTGGAGGTGTTTTCCTTTCACAACATGAAAACACGCGCATCTGGTAATATTTCAACAGCATTATTTAACTGAGCAACGATGACAGTTTTCAGTTGCAACTGACAAATAGGTTTATCGCTTCGGTAAGTTTCAGCTGATTAACGCGAACACGCGAACACAGCTTATCCAAGTTCACGTCAAACACAAAACCACACAAGTCAAATTGAAATTTGCAGTTATTCAACGAATTATAATTTAGATCAGGCTGGGCATTTTTGCCTCAATTTCCTTGTATGTGAAAACAATATAAGCAAGATTCTGTAAAAGAAAGAAATTTTACATTAAAATTTAGTTGAACTTGTTAATTTAAAGTTCTTGAAGGTTGTCAAAGAACTGTTAAATGTAAAGCCAGTCCTACTTAAGTTAAAGACACCTCAGCACTGGTTTCGATAAATCAGCTTTTTCAATATATATTAAGTAAAATAGACTTCAATATTTTACACGAAAATTTGGTTTATCAACGGAGTTGATAATGAAAATTGATCACCGTACAGGCTTGTCAGGAGCAGAAGGCACAAGCAAGCAGAGGGTACGAGCTTTTTTTTTTTCCTCATCGAACGTCTGTTTATTCTTCTGCGCTTTCTTTAACCCGGGCCGTATAGGTTCTGCCTTCAGATAACAACAGTCCAAAAGGGAATGACTATCCAAGAAAAACAGAACCAGTTAGTACAAAATAATGATAAAAGAAAATTAGGTTCTCTTTGCAGATAACAACAGTCCAAAAGGGACTGACCACCCAAGAGAAACAGAACCAGTTAGTACAAAATAATGATAAAAGAAAATTAGGTTCTGCCTTCAGATAACAACAGTCCAAAAGGGACTGACTATCCAAGAGAAACAGAACCAGTTAGTACAAAATAATAATAAAAGAAAATTAGGTTCTGCCTTCGGATAACAACAGTCCAAAAGGGACTGACCACCCAAGAGAAACAGAACCAGTTAGTACAAAATAATGATAAAGAAAATTAGGTTCTGCCTTCAGATAACAACAGTCCAAAAGGGATTGACCACCAAAGAGAAACAGAACCAGTTAGTACAAAATAATGATAAAAGAAAATTAGGTTCTGCCTTCAGATAACAACAGTCCAAAACGGACTGACCACCCAAGAGAAACCGAACCAGTTAGTACAAAATTTAATGATAAAAGAAAATTAGGTTCTGCCTTCAGATAACAACAGTCCAAAAATGGACTGACCACCCAAGAGAAACAGAACCAGTTAGTACAAAATAATGATAAAAGAAAATTAGGTTCTCTTTTCAGATAACAACAGTCCAAAAGGGACTGACTATCCAAGAGAAACAGAACCAGTTAGTACAAAATAATGATAAAAGAAAATTAGGTTCTCTTTTCAGATAACAACAGTCCAAAAGGGACTGACCACCCAAGAGAAACAGAACCAGTTAGTAAAAAATAATGATAAAAGAAAATTAGGTTCTCTTTTCAGATAACAACAGTCCAAAAGGGACTGACCACCCAAGAGAAACAGAAAACGGGAGTACCCCGAGGAAAATCTCATCAAGATGACTAATCTTTTTTTCTCGTAACACAGTTTAAAAGTCTCGCCTCTTTAGAAATTTGGAATGTTGATGTAAACAAACTATGCAGATTCACGGTAATTCGAGATCCAGGATGAAGATGTAGTCGCAGAACCGTATCACACATCTTGGGTCTCGAATTACGGTGAATCTGCATAGTTTTTTTACATGAACATTTTGTCACGTTTCCTCTTCAGGAGGGTTCCACGGTTGTTCTCTATTGGTCGGCGGTATGACTGCGTTGACAGGAACTTCAATGAGGTGTGACAAGTGTGAAAATATTTGGAGGCCAAAAACTCGGGGTTAATTTTTGCGTGTATTCTCTTCATTCAAATGAATTAGTCTCAACCTAAATTTATCGAATTTGGACGAAATTTGACCAACGTATTCGTCACACATTGATTCACCAAAGTGTGAGAAACATTTTACAAAATCCAAAATATTTTGTCCGTGGCGCCCAAGCGCGGGACACGCATAGTGAAAAATTCCATTGGTCAACTTTACAATTGATGTTCTCAGGAACCAATGAAAATATGAAAAATGTCTCACACTGATTGCTGAGCCTATTCTCTCCTGGATGATATAGACCAGTTTGTTGTAACGCAAGGACTATTTATTCCTTTGAGAAAACACGGTCAGTTTTCCGTTTGAACGCTTGCGCTCGGCTAATAAAAAAAAGCTATTTTCAGACCTTATGGTTGCTATTTTCAGACTTTATGGTTTATTAGCTTTCCAGTGGTATATAGTTTCTTGGGATTTCTTTGAAAACAACTCGCAGAAGAGCGATTTGCCCGAAAGACACCCCTGAATGTTTACAGGAACGTTAAATTTTACTAGCAATATTGTATATTCATTAAACATTGGACAGTATTAATTAGAAGTTTGGTTGTTTTGTTAGAACGCCTTCTGTCGAAAATTCATAAGCCGTCGCATTTCTTCCTCGTTTGAATTTGATTACTGAAATATTGATGGGAACGGCATGCAGTCTTTCTCAAAAAAAAAAAATGAAATCTGAATTGTTTAAACTACAGATACTTTGCACTTTACACTGCGTTAAAAATTAAAATCAATTCTAAACAGTGGAAAGTTGTTTTTGCCTGAACGTGCTTGAATTAACAATGTTAGTTAAGAAATTAAGAAATTGGACGCCTCGCCACCTACAAATTAATTCCGGTGTGTCAGGGGTGATATAATAAACATTGTAATCCGAAAAGGGAAATTAAGAGGCGACTAGAGTGTGCCAGTGATGTTGGCAAGACTTTTTGTTATGTGAAATTAGTTCCCACTGACGTACATCATTACCTTTTTTCCCCCATTTTTTAAGGCATTAAGTCATTAACGCACCTAAATCTTCTTCTTCTGTCTGCATTTTGAAACCAAACCTGTTTTGGAATCCTCATTAGAAAGTTAGATATTATGTTTCTATAGCACCTATTTTCATTTTTTAGCATTTGATGCAAGAGCAGCTCAAACGAAAATAAATTAGAAGGTGTTTTAGCAGTGGATGTATCTTTAAGTGCTATAACTTACTTCCTCTGGCTCACTGAAGCATAAAGAGTTCTTGTGCATGGAAATAAATACGCATTGTTGATGTCTAGAAAAGAAAGTGGTTTATCACATTTAGAAAACTTGTAAAGGCAGAAGAATCCAATATTTGCGTTGTTTGCGAATAGGAAACGGACTGAATGGTATTTGAACCTTAATAGTGGCATACGCATGCTCTATTCTTTCAGAGCAACTTACAGTGCTATGTGTTTGAATATTTATTTTGCTCGGGACACAAAATTAATCATTTCGCCTATCGATACGACTCAGATCAGTACCAAGCTACTGAGTGTTGTCCTTTGCTAGGTAATCATGTTTGAGCGCTGTCAATAGCCTTAAAGAAAGATGGTCAAAGTTTAAGTTCTTCCAAGAACTCACCACACCACGAGAGCGGGTGTTCCTTTGTCAACACGTCCAAAGAGTGTTTCCAGAAAATATTTTTTAGTCTGAATGTGTTTATTTATTTTGTAATAATTCTTAATTATTAACGCTTTCGAATTTACTCGAAATGGCATAAATCTTGGCTAACATTGTGCGCGTGAAATAATTCATCGTCGCCGAAATGATTTCAAGAATTTTGTCGGGTAAAGCAAACCAGGACAAAGAACGTATGTGAGTCTTCGACGGGAACTGAACCCATAAACTTCTGATATTTATTGTTACCACCAAGCCAAAAGGGATTTGGGAAAAACCAGGCCGATTGCTACTTTGAAATGTGTTACACTTCATGAATAGTGTTAATCCCGGTAATGGTGTAGGATTCCGGTGGTCTGGACAAGCATAAAATAAAGATGAAAGAGTGGTTAATGAAATGAAATCGCCAAATGATCAGCAGTGTTATCTCTACTGTATGGTAGTTCCATTTTAATGGCATGTACGCTGTGGTATATTTTTTCCTTATACCTGACAAATAATAAGTCATACGTCAACGAGCTGTTTCTTAAAAAAACTAGGCAAGATAACGGAAAGATAACAAAATCGTTTTTTTTTTCTTTGCAGAAACTTTAATAATCCCTTCCACAACTTTACAAACATTACTGTAAAGAATGGCAACGCTTTTGCAAACTGCCGCGTTTCCTTGTTTGCACGTTAATGCGACAGCCCTATGTTTTAAAAAAATTCATTATTTTGGCGAGCGTTATCTAAAACTTTCTTGCTCCGGACCACGTCTCAGGCTGTCTCTGGCGGTCTCAGCTAGGCTGCTACACTCGAGTGAACATATTGTAATAACTATTTAGTAAATAATGAATAAAGTTGTTGTTGTTGTTGTTTGACTGGCCTCTTGGAGATTCACGTTGCAGAAAACAATGAAAACGTAAATGTTTGGAAAAAGTAATGGGTAGCCTTTCTCCTTATTTTGGCCAGCGTAAAAATTGCGTGAAGTAAATGATTCAATCTCAAAATCTATACGGAAAATGCTTGAGTATAGTCCTAGATTCTGGGTGATCACTGGGAATTTTTCAACCCCATGATAAATAAATAAATAAATTAATTAATTAATAAATAACGCTTTCATAGTGTACTCTTTGTACATTCAAAACTTGAGTCTAAGAAACTTTTTCTTTGGCTAGCCTGACGGCTACATGTAGCAAGTCTATTAATTAGGCTGCATTGCAAGGCAAGGAACTGAAATGCGTTCCGTTAGCCTTTGGGTTTATCTCATTTTCATAAGCGCATAACGTTTTGGGTCAGGTAGTGGAATTACACAAGGTTATGTAAATTTGGGATCTAAAAACAAAAGATTGGGTACCAGTTGTTTGTGGCGGGAACTGACACTTGATTCATGCCCTCCAAAGAATTCAGCGTACCGGTGACAGAACCCATGTTTTTATTCGTAGTCCATCCTTCCTCGGTGAATGCGTAAATGACGGCACGTGCTCTTCTATTGCGTATTTATAACTAGTAACACCTTTCAGGTATCCCGAGTAGTAAAAAAGAAAAAGACATCTTCAACAAAATAAAGCTACAGGATGTACACAGTTCGCTTTCAATACTGCAAACAGTTTATTTTCCCTTTCAGTCAAATGATGCTGTATAGCCTGCGACGGCTGGTAGTGCTCAAGTTTCGTTCTGGTGCTCGACTCTCTTGCTCGACTCTGTTGCTGGGTAATTGTAACTCTGGCAGTTGTATCCAGCATTGAGGTCAATACCAAATACTTCGTCATAATGTGCTTTTCGTGGGGTGATTGCAGATTACGAATAAATAAACTTAGTTGTACTTTGAAATTTGAGCATTTTCCCAAATAATAATAATAATAATAATAATAATAATAATAATAATAATAATAATAATAGTCGCAGACCGTGAAAGCCACCACAGTAGGCCAGACATTGTAATTCAGAAAAAGAAGGCAAAGGAAACAATCATTGTGGACATAGTTGTTCCCGGAGATAGTAACGTACTGCAGAAAGAAACTGAAAAGTATGAAAAGTACAAAGACCTGGCAGGAAAGATTAAAAGGATCTGGAAATCAAGGACAAAAGTGGTGCCAGTGGTTGTAGGCGCATTAGGTTCAATGTCAAAAAAGCTGGCAGGCCACTTGGAGCAATTAGGAATTAAGAACCGAACAAGAACAATGCAAAAGTCGGCACTTCTCGGATCGGCACATGTCCACAGAAAAGCGCTGGAAGTCTGAGGTCTCGGGATGAGACTTGACTGGTTATTTCTTCCCAGGGAAAATCCCTGTGCTAAATTCTAAATAATAATAATAATAATAATAATAATAATAATAATAATAATAATAATAGTAAAAGCTGAAAGATCATCTCCCCCAAAAGCGTTTACTTCAAAATTTAGCTCAGTTTTTTACACTTTAACAACAAACCCAAAATTTCCATGGGCACTCTAGCTGCTATTAAAATATCACAGCTTTAGGACAACAAAAGCAAGCTTCGGGGAAGAGTCCACAATAAAGATGAAAATTAGAATTCTATTAGCTTGCTGATCTGGCGGTAATCCTTAAATGTTGTCGCTTGTCTTGCCACAGGTCAGATACATTAATTCCAGACTCAAACAAAGATAAAAGAAGAAACATTTGTCCGTAGATAGTCACTTCCTCCGGGTTAACTAAGCTCGACGGGCTTAAGACAGTGACGAACGACAGCGAAACCGGTAACACGATATGATCATGATGAAGTACCTCACCAGATCCAACCAAGAATACATTTTTGAAATATCTCATCAGGAAGGCGAGAAATCATACAAAATTACATCATCACTCACCAACAGTGAAGATGGCAAATAACAGTAGGAAGTGGACATTTGGAAACCGCTTCTGGCAGATAAAGTCCATGCTTCTAAGTCAGTCGCAAGCTCGCAGTCATGTCCAACTCAAAGGTGAATCTAGCAGTTTTTTCGAATGTCAAACGACAAAGGAGGCTTAACGGAGACCGAAGATGTCTCTTTGACAATTTTAACTGCGATCGACGGTGATTCCAGGGTTTCCCGATCGCTAAAATTTCACAGCCTTCAAATCTCACTAGTTTTTCAAATGGAGATGTTTTCCTTCCATAACATGAAAACCCGCGCATCTGGTAATATTTCAACAGCATTATTTAACTGAGCAACGATGACAGTTTTCAGTTGCAACTGACAAATAAGTATATCACTTCGGTAAGTTTCAGCTGATTAACGCGAATACGCGAACACAGCTTATCCAAGTTCACGTCAAACACAAAACCACACAAGTCAAATTGAAATTTGCAGTTATTCAACGAATTACAATTCAGACCAGGCTTGGCATTTTTCCCTCAATTTTCTTGTAAATGAAAATCATACAACCAAAATTCTGTAAAAGAAAGAAATTTTACATCAAAATTTAGTTGAACTTATTAATTTAAAATTCTTGAAAGTTGTGAAGGAACTGTTAAATTTAAAGCCAGTTATACTTTAGTTAAAGACACTTCGACACTGGTATCAATAAAATCAGCTTTTTCAATATATATTAAGTAAAATAGACTTCAGTATTTTACACGGAATTTTGTTTATAAACGGAGTTGATAATGTAAACTGACCACCGTACAGGGATTCAATTAGCTGACGTTTCGAGCGTTAGCCCTTCGTCGGAACGAATCGATGAATCGATCGCCTCGACGAAGGTCGCTAACGCTCGAAACGTCCAGTAATGGAATCTCTGCAGGGTGGTCAATTTACATTATCAACTCCGTTGATAAACCAAACTTTCGTGTTTCACTTCCCCACCGACGCAGCATAACAGTTTCTTTAGAAACTATACCTCTTTAGTCAGTATTTTACAGTGCGCTCTATTTTAATGTTGCAAATAGACGGTAATACCTCTGAATATCAGCGTGATAAAAGAGATGAAACATCGCTTTTACGGAAGCACTGTCGAATTGCTTCACTCGGTTTGAGTGTAATTCCAAATATTGATCAGAATGACATGCCTAATGTTGTTCCTTCGTCAGTCTCCTTTTCATTTTCTGAGCAGCTGTACTTACATTTCTTTATTAAAAAAGAAGAAGAAGAAGAAGAAGAAGAAGAAGAAGAAGAAGAAGAAGAAGAACTCAGTTGAAAAACATTTGGTCTTGTTGAAATTTGGATATTCACTCAATCTACTATAAACTCAGATCAGCTCAACATCCACGAGGAACTTATACAGTGTGTTCTACATTTTCTGGATTGCTTAATTTATTTTGAACGAATGAGGGGAAAATTCAAAGTGCAAAGTTCGTCTTGCCTAAGCGTGACTTGAATTCACAATTTGTATTTAAGAAATAACTATTGTGGTATTATATTTCACGCCCCACTACCTACACATTAATTCTGGTGCGTATGATATATTTAAGTGTGAAAAGAAAGCAAACCTATGCTATGTGTTTGAATATTCCCTTTGCCTGGGACACACAAAACAGCGTTGTTATTTATCGACATGAATCAGACCGGACTCTTGTGTGCTTCCTACTCCGCGCCAGTTGGGTTGACTGTCCTTAAAATAACAAGATATAGTGGTTATTCTTTGTATATAATCATGTGAACCACCCGTCATGTATTTCAGTAGTTTCAGCAAAGGTTGCGTTCGTTCAAGGAATGGATAAGATTTGATGCATGCAACGAGAGAAGGATCCATTTCGATAAACATTGGAAGAGTTTTGGTTTTTTTTAGATTCGTTTCTTAGCTATTGGTGGTAGCCAAACAGCTGAATGTATCTTTTAATTTTCTGTCTTTTTTTTTCCACTTGAAATAAATTATCGTATTAGAAATGTTTCTGTAGCTTTGAAAAGAGCACATAAGGACAAAGAACGAATTTGAGTCGCCTACAGGAACCGAGCCGTCTTGTATACACTTCACAGCGTTAGAATTCCGGGCAGTATGACAGACATGAGATGAAGCCGGATTAAACAATGCCGGATTAAAGAAATAAAATTCGCAAATGCCATCTACTTTGCTAATAAACTTATTCGCTGGAGTGAATAGTCCGGATAATCGAGAGTCCGAATAATGGAAAATATAAATATTAGTGAGGTAACATTAATTTATTAGGAAACGAAAATTTCACTTTTTCAGCAAAACAGGTCTCAGCCGATCAGAACACAATAGAATGCACTTTGCTTATAATATAACGGGTGCGCGCCGGCGCTTAGAAATTCGAGCTTAGAAATTCGATGTTTGAAAGGAAAACAAAGCCGTTTTAAACGCACTTTTCACTGCCTAAATTAAAAACATTTCGAGAGAATAGAGTTTTAAGAATCTCCATCATGCCTTATTAAATTAATATTTATTAAAACAATATGGATAATCGAGGTTCAACGGTAAAACGCCAACAAACGGCTTGCATATCCTAGTTTGCATGAATGCGACAGACCTTTGTTTTTGTTTCACTATTTTGGCGATCGTTGTCTAAATGTTCCTTTCTCAGACTATTCGATCAGAAGACAATGGTATTAAAGGAACAGTATCCCGATTCTGCGCATGCTTAAAATTTTGATTTTTGTTCTTCCTGTCGCGAAATCAAAAGATGCGAGAAGAAAAAAAAAATTGTTCAAAAATCCGTTTCCATCGTGCTCAGTTGAGTTCGATGTGACCCTAAATCTTCTCAGAATTATAGATTAATGATACATAGTTCTTGTTGCAATTTCCGCGCAATCAGGAATTTTTGGAGTTCTTTTTAACGCCGTTGGCTGGAGGAGCGAGAGGAGGAAAATGCTATGGAGCCGATTGAAGGCTTCTTTCTCTCACCAGCTTCCACAAAAGCTCAGATAATCGTGAAAAGAATAACCAGAAATGGAACCAGCAGCATAGCAGAATATGTACAAAACTAAAGCAATCCATGAGAAATGAAAACGGCTGAAGGAATGGTGTCTGTACTCCACCGATACAGCCTTCGCCCAGCATAATTTTGCTGTCGCTGGAAATGCGAAGGAGAGCAAGGTAAAGTGAAATCTTCGCCAGTCATCGTACAAAATCTAAACAAACAATTATGCATGTGTAAAAATTCATAAGTGGAGTTATATTTGCAGTTACAAAATCATTTGGGTCTCTCCTCTCTTTCCGAACAACCGTTGAGGAAAGGCCTAGGCCTGACAAGATTCCCGCCAAGCGGGATATTTCTGCAAATTATTCTACGTTTCAAAAGTATCTTCCTTAAGTTAAATGCAATGTTCAAACATTATTTTACTACAGTTTGAAGCTTAAGACATGTATGAATGAATCTTTTTTTTTCTTCACAGTCGAGCGGACTAACTCTAATATAACAAAGAGACTGGTTGCGTAAAAACATGATTCATAACTCGCGTTATACTTTTGCTTTTATAGAGATTTTGATCTCTGTGGAAAGCTACAGAAACCAAAGGCGCGCACGGAGCACCATGGGTAAGAAAATATGGTAACCCGTCTGTGTGAGAAATTTTGGTTATGACGTCATCGTACGACCACCCGCGCGTAGGACCCCCCACCCCCCATGACAATGTACAATGTCACAGTTCTCCCTCTGCTACAGCCCGCGTGTTTTGTTGGCGGGAACTTGCGTGGGCATTTCAAATCGGCTTACATGAAGATTTTTGAAGACAACGAAACGCAAAAGATTTCACTCTCGACTCACAAAGGAAGAGGCCAAGGACAAGAAAACGAGAAAGCAGGCGAAGAATTGGCGAAGTTCGACGTGAAAGAGAGCTACTGAGAGCAGGAGGAAGCAGGCCCTGGGAAGCAGGCGAAATATCAGTGACGAAAAACGCTAGAATAAGGGCAAGAAAAGAGAGGGAATTATGGTGACCCGCAGCGGGGGAAGATTTATGCAAGAGAGACTATTAAGGCCCAGTTCAAACGTTGAACTTCTCATGTACCGAATCTAATACAAATGAGAAAAATCTATTGTTTTCGCTCATTTGCATTAGATTCGGCACATGAGAAGTTCGACGTTTGAACCGGGCCTAAGCTTTAATTTTGTGGAAAGCAGTGAGAAGCTTACACCTAAATACATCGATAAAGTTAAACATGCGGTAGAAATCGATTGAAATCGGAAGGCTCTTCATTAATTTCACGGGTGAACCTGTTCATCGTCCGTTCTGTGTTTACAGTTTTACCTTATGTTATGCATGTTCGTGTTGAGTTTAGAGAAACGAAACTCTACAAGACATTCCTAGAGATGTTTTCTGTCTCACTAACGCTAACAGTTATGGGGAATTCATGTTTGGAATAATTTTACGGAATGTTATGTCGCAAAACCTGAACTAAAAATGGAAACGGTAAGCTTATTATTTGTGGAAGGATATTCATGATTGTGCAGACAATTGTTGTGCTTTTACACAAGCAGTTGAGCTTAGAGGATAAACATGTTTCTTGAAATGTGATGGTTGGCAATGTAAAATAACTTACATTTGTTTCTCTTCATTGAAAATGTATTGATCCATGTAGTTCTGGACTAAGTAGTAGTTTCTGTAGCCAAGCCTTTTTCTTTTATTTTTTTGTGCAATCAGACTATCAATACTTTGTACTGCTATTATTGCTTGTGTTGGTGTAGCTGTGTGTGCGCTCTTGCAACATCAATATTATTCATTGCTATTGTACACTAGCCACCTGGTACTGTATTTTTAACCCTAAGGCAGTCGGTACCCATTATAGTTATTTTTTATAACTGTATTGTTTAAGTCTTTCTTTGTTTGCTGTGGATGAATTAGGGTTCTCTTGTGAAAGTTGAAGGCATTATAGCTATACACTTGTAATATTTTCCATCAATATTATTTGCACAGTATTTTTTCAGAAGTTTGAACGTGTTTTTCCTCATGATCAGTTAAATAAAGGCCATTGAAATGACCTGAACGATAAAGAAAATTAACTGCTTGTTTGCTATGTTACTCGGTCGTATTAAATTTCATTCCACAATGAATTGTTCAATTTTTTACTCTGATCTGCCTTCAGCTCTTCCTTTTCAATGAACATGTCCTTCAGACCTTCCTTCTCCTACTTACAGTAGCTCAATAAAAGTTTTTAGTAGGTTGTCACTCCAGCCTTGTGGGTTGTTTAGATGACATTTGGCACGGTGGCTTAATGTAAGAAAAATAAATAACTATTGTCTTTAATATTTGGGGTACAGTTTGTGATTTTGTATAACTCTTTTTTTCCTTGTGCTCTCGCTCTCCTGGGCGGCCAAGCAGAAGCCCTAACATTTTCATGACTTAATAATCAAATATTGGGCATTTGCATTTAATACCATTGTTAACTTTAGGTAATCAACCATGGTGTATGTAGGATTAAAGGTGATAATTCATCAAAGCAAAAATTCTAGAAACCAGTGTTAGCTACCTTAAGTTCATTTGTTTTGTTTGTTTGTTTTTTGGAAGAGGGGTAAGGAGAAGTCTCAGTTTTTTCTATGTGCACTTGAAATTGCATGACACTTGATCAAACATTAGACAACTCATTTTGTCCTGCAAATGATCGAGTCAAGTCAAGATCCTTTATTTAAAAGAAAAAATTGGTATTAAATCACTACATACTACAGAGGTCGTGTACTAGCCCTTGTATTTGACTTCTGTCACTTTTGTAAGGAATAACAAACAGAAGCAGCCAAATGTAAGTATTTTGGATCTTCCATGTGCTTGCTTCAATGTTTTGTGATAAGCCATTTTGCTCATATTTGGGAATGTGAAATTCTAGCGTTGTGTACTAAAGTAAAATTAACCTCTTGTTTGGTGCATGTGACTTCTGTCACTTTTGTACACTTTTGTAAAGACAAACAGAAACAGTCAAATGTAAAATACTATATATGTATATATATTGGATTTTCCATGTGCTTGCTTCAATGCATTGGGATAAGCCATTTTGCCTATATTTGGGAATGTTTTCAATGTTATTTTGGATGCGAATAATTCCCTTTTGGGAACACGGAATGTCCTTCCTGAAACATGATAATGATGATGATGATGATGATGATGACGATGATGACGATGATAATTAACTTAGTACTATACTTATATCCATCTAAGGATACGAAAGGAACTTAAGTTAAAATTATAAGAAGTTGTTGGTCCAATCACCTGCATGGTGGTGAGCTATTAATGAAAATAACCTTTCTCAGTGAAAGTTGTAAATAATGTACATGTAGTGAAAGGAGATTCTTGTGCACTGATATCAAAATTATCCATAAATTTACTCCTAACATATCTATGTTGTTTCTCTGTGTTGGACTTAATTTTCGTTTTCGTATCAGTCCAAGGTTGCCATTGTAGTTTTCTCATGCCTTTGTTAGCCAAGCTCCATTCCTCAGGTGATGACGTATTCATGAATATAACCTGTCAAGAAGCCACTCTTGCTGGAACTTGAAAAATCGTCCACACAGCTTGTTGTGTGCTTATTTAAATTTACTACAACTATCTCTGAGTTGTTGCTTAAGTATGTATTGAAGTAATGTTTAATAAATGAGCAGGAGTGTTTTATCAAGTTTAAAACACGAGGGCAGCCTAGTGCTTTGGGACTTGATAAAACACGAATAATTACGAATTTATTGAACGGCTTAAAAAGCTATCTATCCATTCTTACACTAAAATTTAGATTTTGGGTTATTTTAGCGTTCATAAATTATTAATGAATTTTTTAAATGTAAAAAAAAACAATTGTTTATCTGGAATTCGGTTGGATTTCTTTTTGAAGACACTGCAGGTGCATTGTTTGACGAGCTTAATGCTAGCAAGCAGTTTTACAAGATGTAACTGATCAAAAGAAATATCTTGACCTTAATTCATATCATCTAAATATTTTTTTATTGACTTCCATTCATCTTTCTTTCATACAGTTGTATTTTTTTTTTGTGGCATACCGCTATTCAAGGATATGAAATTTTCTGATTTCTGATTGTCTGACATGGGAAGTTGTGGGTAATTGCATTTTTCCTAAGTGATGATCAGAGTCAACATACAACTGATGTGAGTCTGATTTAAAACAGACACTTCTTCTACAAAACTCAAGTGGTCAAAAAACATAACTATACAAAGCTCTGGTTTACCTATTGAGCACTTTTATAGCAGATGAAGAGTTCAATTTTTCCTCTACTAGTTATATATCCTCTACGTGTTATATATTATATATATAACACGGACATAATCATCAAGCCCGCAGACAAAGGCGGAGCTACGGTCATCATGAATACAGAGGATTACGTAAAGGAGGCTAAACGCCAACTAGACAATGAAGTAGATTACAAGAGAGTAGAAAGAGATTTGACCACTGAACACGCACGACTCATAAACCAGTGCGTAGATACACATTTGGATGACGGAGAATTAGAAGAAGAAGTAGCTAAACTCTTAAGGCCAGCACAATCAAGAACTCCTACATTCTATATGGTCCCCAAAATACACAAAGTTAACAATCCAGGTAGACCAGTAGTATCCTCTCCTCCGTTAGCAGCCACACGAGAGGTTATCAGCTTATGTGGACGAGTTTTTGAGACATATAGCGGAAAAGCTACCGTCATACATACAGGACACCACACACTTCATTAAATGAATACGGGCTTTGGGCAAGCTACCCGAAAAGTGTTATTTAGCAACACTGGACGTATCAAGCCTATATACGAATATAGACACAGACGAAGGGCTCACAATTGTGGAGGAAGAGCTAGGCAAAACAAACCAGAATAAGCCATCATCGAAAACATTATCACGTCTCCTCGAGAAAGTTCTCAAACTCAACAATTTTACCTTTGGTAATGAACATTTCATTCAAACCAAAGGAACAGCTATGGGAACCAGAGTCGCACCCAACTTTGCTATCGTATACATGGGAAGACGAAGAAAGATTCGTGTACCAAACAGAGTGGGCAAACCATATCATAATCTGAGTACGCTTTATAGATGATATATTTCTTTTCTGGAAAAGTGATCAAGACTCTTTGATAGACTTCATAAATTACCTTAACAATGTAGTACCCTCAATCAAGTTTACACATGAAATCTCTGCACATTCAGTGAATTTCCTTGACATAACCGTCCTAAAGGATAACCAAGGCAACATAAGTACAGATGTTTATCAGAAACCAACTGATACTCATCCATACCTCCATTGGACATCAACACATCCACCTCATCTGAAACGGAGCATTCCATACAGTCAAGCCTTGAGGTTTAGTCGAATATGCTCTTCGACAGATACATTGAAAAAACGAATCATTGATTATTCGAATTTCTTTGTAGCGTGTGGTTATGCGCAACACAAAGTTCTCCACGAAATGCAGAAAGTGCTTACACTGACTCAAGAGGAATGTTTACAAACCAAAGAACGTGAACCAACAGACCGAATTCTTGAATAAAGCGTTGAAAACGGAAGTCCATTCTCCATTGTGCGGATTATATATATATATATATATATATATATATATATATATATATATATAACCAAAAAGTGAATTGAAATCCTCATCTACTATAAAGTGCTCAATAGCAGAGCTAGAGCTGCAAATAATTATAATCCAAGAGTTAGGTTATTTAAACATTTACTGCAACTCTGAGTTTCATGCTCCTTGCGAAGCAATCATCAGGCAACTTCCAGAAATAACGGTTACAATCACAGAAATTTGAAATACAGAACAATGCATACATTACATTACGTACTAGGCGTGTCGCGTCACACGGGTCGTTATCGCTAATTACATAATGACATTTCTTAACAGAAATTTCCTAACATGTCTACAACACGATGTCAGCTCATTTCTTTTGTTTAGACTTGCCATTTCTGGTTTACAAATAATGAAATATTTCTCCCACAAACACAAATTGCATCTCTTAGTAACATTGGAATAAGAACTAGCTTGTTTTATCTTGCGCCATTTGATGACATACTTAGTGTTCTTATCTTTGAGACTCCATATATATTTACTAAGCTCGGTAGCATGTTTGTAACGCTCGTTACGGAATGAACATACATGGTTTCTATACCGCAATTAGAACGCAGTATCACAAAGTCCGATGCATGTTTCCTTTGTGGATTCTGTGGTGACCTCAGCCTGGTAAATGACGTTTTCCACATTGCAGTTTCCATCCATGGGACACGTGTCAGGTTTCCGACAATTGCAGCTTCTCTCAGTTTGATTATTAGTGCGTGTGGATTTGTTAATTTCGGCTTTGTTATGGTTAGATATGATTGTTTTGATGTTGCCCATGCAGCTGTAACTTAATTTGAGGGTGTTACGGTTAAAAATTTTGTGAAGTGGGTTAGATTTGGGGAAATGCTTATCAATTAGTGAAAGGAAGCATTTTCCGACGTTTGTTTCTACGTTCTTGCTATAGGGCGGGTTGAACCATGTGATGTTCCGCTGTCTGTTTCTCCGTGGACGTGGTGTCTGGTTTGGTGTGGCATTGAATGACAGGTTGTAGTGATATCCGCTTTTGTTGAGTGCTTCTTGATAGATGGGCTTAGCGTTATCGAAGCATTCTTTGTCGGAAGATATCTCGGAAAGCCTCTTGTTAATTGACTCAGGGATGTTTTTCAGGATGGATGGTGGATGGTTGGATTTTGTATGCACATACAGTGGGACATTGCCTTCCTTTGTGTAAGGATAGTACTTCCCACTTTTAAGGTCAAGCGTGACATCTAGGAAATTGACCTTCGTGGTGTTGGTTGGCTTCGACTGTGATCTTCAAGTCGTTGTCACGAAAGACTTTGCAAATATCTTTTTTGATCTTCTCTATTTCCTGTGGTTTCCCACTAAAGGCTGCCAACCCGTCGTCCCGGTATAACCCGATGTTTTGGCCGTACTTCTTGGTAAGAAGCGACAAAAGGAAGCATCCAACCAATTCACATGTCTCCGCTCCATCGAAGGATCCCATAGTGACATCAAATAGATTGTTGGCAGATTTCTTCTCCCATGGGCAATTATCGTTGAACAGCAGGGATCGTTTTGCGTGCAAGATAATTTCACGCTCATGGCTATTGATTGGACGGTACTTGGAGGCAAAATCCAGTTCTTTGGAAAGCAACTTCTCAGTTATTGAGGGGTAGAACTCACAAACGTCAAAGCATATGAATGAGAGACAATTCTTGTTTTCTAGACTGTTAAACCATGTAAGGACGCTGGAGGTGTTTTTCCACTGGTTTATTTTAGTGCTGCTGATGATGGAGGTGTTGATTTCATCGAGGATGTGTTTGCTAATAACACCAATTTCAGACTTCGATGGGTTTATTAAGCGGCATGATGGATGGTCGTGAAAATTTGGTTTATGATCTTTCAACGTGATAAATGCTTCTTTCTTAGCCAATTTCTCAATGCGGTTATCTAACTTGAGTCGCTCAGCTATTCTAGCAGACTGCGCGTCTAATTTTTCTACAAGTTGGTCGCTTGACTTTTTGTAGGTTTTGGTGACGTTCTCCTTAATCAATTTGTCGTACGAGGAAGGATTCATGATGTAAAAATTAGTGGTCTTGTCTGCTGGAATAAGAAGAGTATCTGGTTTCTTGATCTTGTTCTTGATGTCGCTGTTTAATTTACTTTGGAAACTGCATTTAGTGTCCTTGAATTTGATGTTCTGGATAAGTTTGGTCATGGCATCTTCAAAAGGTAACAATTCGTTGATTTGCGGCGGAGAGTTTCTTGATTTGAAACCGTTACAAATAATAACCGTCCTATTTGTTGAGCACTCTGACTGACTCATCTCCTATCACTATGGAGAAGGTTAATTTGAACTCTTCCACCAAGAACATCCCACTGCCAGCAAAGAACGAATACTTCAAGAGGTTCATCGAGAAGACGGAACATTTCATACGTCGAATGCTATGGAAAGCTCACCATTTCCTAAACAAGACAGAATCAACAGCAAACGAGTCATACGGTTTCAAATCAAGAAACTCTCCGCCGCAAATCAACGAATTGTTACCTTTTGAAGATGCCATGACCAAACTTATCCAGAACATCAAATTCAAGGACACTAAATGCAGTTTCCAAAGTAAATTAAACAGCGACATCAAGAACAAGATCAAGAAACCAGATACTCTTCTTATTCCAGCAGACAAGACCACTAATTTTTACATCATGAATCCTTCCTCGTACGACAAATTGATTAAGGAGAACGTCACCAAAACCTACAAAAAGTCAAGCGACCAACTTGTAGAAAAATTAGACGCGCAGTCTGCTAGAATAGCTGAGCGACTCAAGTTAGATAACCGCATTGAGAAATTGGCTAAGAAAGAAGCATTTATCACGTTGAAAGATCATAAACCAAATTTTCACGACCATCCATCATGCCGCTTAATAAACCCATCGAAGTCTGAAATTGGTGTTATTAGCAAACACATCCTCGATGAAATCAACACCTCCATCATCAGCAGCACTAAAATAAACCAGTGGAAAAACACCTCCAGCGTCCTTACATGGTTTAACAGTCTAGAAAACAAGAATTGTCTCTCATTCATATGCTTTGACGTTTGTGAGTTCTACCCCTCAATAACTGAGAAGTTGCTTTCCAAAGAACTGGATTTTGCCTCCAAGTACCGTCCAATCAATAGCCATGAGCGTGAAATTATCTTGCACGCAAAACGATCCCTGCTGTTCAACGATAATTGCCCATGGGAGAAGAAATCTGCCAACAATCTATTTGATGTCACTATGGGATCCTTCGATGGAGCGGAGACATGTGAATTGGTTGGATGCTTCCTTTTGTCGCTTCTTACCAAGAAGTACGGCCAAAACATCGGGTTATACCGGGACGACGGGTTGGCAGCCTTTAGTGGGAAACCACAGGAAATAGAGAAGATCAAAAAAGATATTTGCAAAGTCTTTCGTGACAACGACTTGAAGATCACAGTCGAAGCCAACCAACACCACGAAGGTCAATTTCCTAGATGTCACGCTTGACCTTAAAAGTGGGAAGTACTATCCTTACACAAAGGAAGGCAATGTCCCACTGTATGTGCATACAAAATCCAACCATCCACCATCCATCCTGAAAAACATCCCTGAGTCAATTAACAAGAGGCTTTCCGAGATATCTTCCGACAAAGAATGCTTCGATAACGCTAAGCCCATCTATCAAGAAGCACTCAACAAAAGCGGATATCACTACAACCTGTCATTCAATGCCACACCAAACCAGACACCACGTCCACGGAGAAACAGACAGCGGAACATCACATGGTTCAACCCGCCCTATAGCAAGAACGTAGAAACAAACGTCGGAAAATGCTTCCTTTCACTAATTGATAAGCATTTCCCCAAATCTAACCCACTTCACAAAATTTTTAACCGTAACACCCTCAAATTAAGTTACAGCTGCATGGGCAACATCAAAACAATCATATCTAACCATAACAAAGCCGAAATTAACAAATCCACACGCACTAATAATCAAACTGAGAGAAGCTGCAATTGTCGGAAACCTGACACGTGTCCCATGGATGGAAACTGCAATGTGGAAAACGTCATTTACCAGGCTGAGGTCACCACAGAATCCACAAAGGAAACATGCATCGGACTTTGTGATACTGCGTTCTAATTGCGGTATAGAAACCATGTATGTTCATTCCGTAACGAGCGTTACAAACATGCTACCGAGCTTAGTAAATATATATGGAGTCTCAAAGATAAGAACACTAAGTATGTCATCAAATGGCGCAAGATAAAACAAGCTAGTTCTTATTCCAATGTTACTAAGAGATGCAATTTGTGTTTGTGGGAGAAATATTTCATTATTTGTAAACCAGAAATGGCAAGTCTAAACAAAAGAAATGAGCTGACATCGTGTTGTAGACATGTTAGGAAATTTCTGTTAAGAAATGTCATTATGTAATTAGCGATAACGACCCGTGTGACGCGACACGCCTAGTACGTAATGTAATGTATGCATTGTTCTGTATTTCAAATTTCTGTGATTGTAACCGTTATTTCTGGCAGTTGCCTGATGATTGCTTCGCAAGAAGCATGAAACTCAGAGTTGCAGTAAATGTTTAAATAACCTAATGCTTGGATTATAATTATATATATATATATATATATATATATATATATATATATATATATATATATATATAGAAAAACAACCCTCTTAGACTTATTAGTTCGTGCTATGGGACGGCTATTGAAAACCTATCAGCTTTAACGGAATTCTATTTACAAGCGATAGCTAGAAAGCAACCATCTTTTATTAAGGACACCACTGACCTGCTAAACAGGAAACATAAACTTAACGAGCAGGGTCCATTTCCTGAAGGTACCCTTCTGGTCTCTTGGACGTGGTGTCTATGTTTCCTTACATCGATAATGAACTAGGATTAGGAGCGGTCAGGAGGGCACTTGATGCCAGAGATCAACTAATTTCATCCACCAATTGTATTTTGGAAGCTGTAGAGATCTGCCTCAAAAGCAATCACTCAGTTTTCAATGAGAAATTTTTACCTTCAAGTTCACGGCACAGCCATGGGATCCAAAAATGCCTGTAGCTATGCCGATATAGCTATTGGTGAAATAGACCACAAAGCTAAGCATTGTGGCCCTATTAAGCCCTCACAATGGTGGAGATATCGTGATTATATCTTTGATCTCTGGCAACAGGGTCTTGCTGCGCTGAATTCTTTCACTGGGTACATTAACTCGCTGTACCCTACCATTAAATTTGAATTGGTTTATTCCGCAAGCAAACTCAATGTTTTAGATGTCATACTCCATTTGGTTGATGGTTATATCCAAACTGATGTTTATTCTAAGCCTAGTGATAGCCACTCGTATCTTCCTCTGTCGAGTGCCCATCCTAAACATGTTTTCAAAGCGATCCCCTTTGGGGTCGCCTCGAGACTACGTAGTAATTGTTCTGAGGACGATTTTCTCGCCAAAACAATTGAGGTGGACAAGGGCTATCTAATTGAACAGGGATATTCGGCAGAATTGGTCTCACGTGAATTTTTTAGGGCAGCGAATATTCCGAGAAATGACTTACTTAAAGCCAAAGTCAAGGAGTCTAAAAGATTTTTCCTTTTGTTCTCACATATAATCCCAATTTACCGTCTATTAATGGGTTAATCCAAAAGCATATTCATCTTTTTCTTTCATCTCCCAAAACTTAAGGAGCTTTTCCCACCGAACACCGAATTCTATTATTTCATCTTTTCGCAGACCTAAGAACCTCAAAGAAATTTTGGCACCTTCTAGATGCAGTAAGAGCTAGCTTCAATCTAATACAGCATCCACAGCCGGCTGTTTCACATGTGATAAATCTAGATGCGAGCTTTGTAAGAACTTCTGTGTCAACTCTCAAACTTTTTCTAGCGCACAAACTGGTATAACCTATTTTGTTCGCAGAAATTTTCGTTTAATTCCTCAAATGTGATTTATTTGGTTCATTGTAAGAAATGCAATCTCCAGTGTGTTGGCTCGACCACCACGAAATTTAAAGTTAGATTTAGAAATCACAAATCGTCCATGAGAACCAATAAGAAGACCTGTGAGGTCACCACATACTTCATCCGAACACCACACGTGCTATCGGACTTTATATTTCAATGTATCGATCAAAACCAACCTAACACGTCGAAAAACACTGAACAGTTATTAATTACGAAAGAAGCATACTGGAGTGCGCAGTTGTTTTCCCTTTCACCTTATGGACTTAATAAAAGACAAGAATTTCATTCAAAAAACCGTACCATTATACTTAATTTCAGCAGAGTTTGGACAATAGGTTGCGATTTTCTTAAGGTGCGCATTGGCAGTGAATTTATATATATATATATATATAGATAGATAGATAGATAGATAGATAGATAGATAGATAGATAGATAGATAGATAGATAGATATATATATATATATATATATATATATATATATATATATATATATCTTAGTAAGTCAGGGCGTGCCGACTCATTAATTGTAATCTTTAGCACTTGTAGTTGTTTCAGCGCTCAGGGGCCCTCTTTGTATTTAATTTTGTCCTCTGCTACAGACCAACAATCGGCTTCTTCAATTTCGTTCTTCATTTCATGAACATGTAATGGTTATTTCATTAGCCTCTAACACACGTATTACGTAAAGGACATATAACAAAGGCTTTGTGGCGCTGTTGTTCTTAGTTTTAGTCCAAGTAATACTGAGCCAATTATGAATCACCCATTCTTTTAAAAAAGTATGCTTTAGAAATTTCCTAACAACAATATCGTTGGCAGATTTTTTTAGGGATTTTTTAAATGAAAGGTAAACCGAATCAAGTTTCCCCTGCACCTGGTAAACCACGTGAGCCACTTTTCCCTTTTCTCCCAACATTTTAAACTGTACGCATCAGGATGTCTTTGGAAGATAGAAAGATAGTTAACTTCAGTGCAGTTCCATATTATGATTTTGCACTTCTTTTATTCTATTTCCTTCAGCTGCGACAACAACAGATCTATGTAAAGAGCGAATAAAATTCTCTCCATAATTTATAACTTGTCCACAACGATTACCCATCATTTACAGATCTCCATCACATTGTCTTTTATCCTTTTTTTAAGATATGAAAGGATGAGCTCAAAGAGGTCTTCAGTGCTAGTATTTCAGGTTTCTAGTGCCATAGTCTTAGGTGCACCGTAAGAAAAGAGAATGTTCTATTTCTGAAATCCTGCAACTAAACCATCTCTTTAGAGTTTTCGACATTCATTAAATCACAAAAGAAGAGATCGTTAGATTCATCGATTTGCAACGGTCCAATCATGCAAAATATCGTGCAAGCTATTGTAATAACCTGATGGCAGCATAGCTATTGATGTAACAAGAAAAAAAAAACAAAATAGGACGTTAGAACTACAAAACTCATCAAAAAGGCTGTAGAGGGGATGATGCGCAGGATCATTACAACAAATCACATCTGCGCTTTAGTCATGAGTCCGTCAAGTGCCTACAGGAGTCATGCATTTCTCCCCGTGGAAAACAAAGGCATTGTCGTATCCACTTGATGGCCAAGAGGAGGCTTCGTTGCCCCTGCTTTTCAACTCGTGTGCGTCACTTTTCATCACTCGGTTGGTCCAGCTGTCGCTTGGGTCTTGATTCCAGGATAGAGAAGCTTGGATACTCCTCGCATCTTTCCACTTTTGTTTTATACGTCGGAATTCTGCACGAACATCACCATTTCTTACAACGTGAAGTATGAAGATGAGAAAACCCTAGGAACACCAAAAACAGAACAAGTGCAATTGGGCTTTAGACAAAGTAAACCTGGAAAGATAACACATAAAGATTTATGTACATGTAACTCAGTGCTCCTACTTTGTTTGGAAAGATTGACGAGATTGACAAATCGATCTACTCAAACGCATTTTCCCCACATTCAATACATTTTAGGACGTAAAACCGATTTCCTAAGGCCAAAATTTCGAATTAAATGGTATGCTGTCTCTCTTTACATTATTGCCTATTATTCCCTAGGAACATTAAACAATCAAGCAGGCTGTCAAGTCACTCTATTGCTTATATTTACGTCTAAATGAGTTTCACTTCTCCACTACTTTATTACGGAATCGTTCCATAAGCCACTATGTATATTACGCAGTGTGAAATTCTTGCATGCTCTAAGTTGATACATTTAAGAAGGCCACAATCTTCGACAAAACCATTGAAAAACCACCGACAAGGTCACAAAAGGCTCCTAGAAACGTTTTATAAAACCAATTAAAGGTACGTGGAAGGTGGAAGGTATCCAAGTCTCTATCCCTTGTACGCTTCTTGGTAAGACCCGATTCCCTATCTTATTGTCATAGACATGAGAGTATGATTGTTTAACGCTATGTACCTGTAGAGAGTTGAGGATTGTGAAGATGTACTGAAAGGCGAGACCAACATTAGTGATGCTTAGAATACCAAACACCCACGTTATTCCAAGAAGAGGCAGAAGAACCACATATGCCTTTGTGACTTGTCTCAGTTTGTCCATCTCAGGCGTGTTATAACTCTCTATTTGCAGGATTTCGCGAATCACTAGCCCAAGGAGCACCGAGTTTATCTGAAAAAATGGTCATCAAAGCTATTTGTCTGAAGTTTTCACGCTTGGAAAGTTAATAAGTCAAGTCTTCTAGGCTTTAAAATGTCCGTGGTTCATGTATTCGTTTGAAGTATTTAATGAGTAAAAAGTAAATCCAGGGAAGTTTCCTTTTAAAGTTGTATTCATTAGTGATGTTGACGTGAAGTTGCATTTTCTCTTTCCCTCTTTATTTTTGTTGTGAAAAAGAAGGATTATAAAATGCTTTTTTTTTGTTAGGATTATAAAATCTTACCATGCATACTAGAAGAACAGGAGTGACAAAGGTCCAGATCATGTTGTTACTGAAGGAAACCCAGCAACTACAGAACAAAATAAAATGAGTTTCGTTTCATGTCAAGGCACTGGACATAAAGGGTTTTCCTCCTTTCCACACGGTGTTAAATATTTAATGATGCAATAACTGCTTTACTGTAACCGATCTAGGCGCATTTACAAGTGGAAGACAGTGACATCATAATTGTTTAACCAAATCGCGTTTCATAGCAGTTATCACCAGAAGAGAGCTAATGTCTTTGATGTTTTGCAAGCTCTTAACCCATGGAGCAACCAACACACGATTATGAAAGGTGTATTGAAGATTTACGCTGGAAAGCAATTGGTAACTCAGTAAAACTTTAATTTTAACGTAGAAAATGGATAATTTCTCACAAGTCGCCATGCACATAGCTGAATACACCTCCATCTTGACTGGACGCAATGACAATTGACAGTGCTACAATTACAACAGGAAGACCTTTGGAGAGAAAAAATACATAGAAATGATTAATTATTTGTAAGCAAAAACTCTGAACAATGAAATAGGCCACAAGCCTTATAATTAACCTCAAACGGCCATTTTGAGTATTTTTAAGGTTGTCAACTTGCCACTTGCATTATAGTCTGTATTTCTTCAACGTTCTTATCTATTCTTAAACTGATTTAAGCCCGATTAAAGCAACCTTCCCCAATGCTTTATGCCAACGTCTTTTTACCCTTGCGGATACGGTTTTAAGTAGCTACATCAGAGAATATTTAATTTGGCGCTGATCAAAACACTTCCACAATGTTTGCGTCATGTCAAGTCACAATTAGTACAAAACTTACCCCAAGCAACTGCATAGAACAGGCGCATTTTGACCACGACATTAAACACTTTCACCGCCATCAGGTACAAGTAAACTCCTTCCAACAACATCCAAGCAAATCCAGCGAGGTAGAAAAGATGGATCAATGCTGCCACGAAAACGCACACACCCTGTGGATAAAAAGTCAGTGTTTATATACCTAATCAGTTTAATTTTTAGTTGATGAACGACTCTTACTCCACAAAAGTATGGTGTTTTGCGCAAGGTAAAGGTATAGCGTTGAATAGAAGACATTACCAGAACTCCCATCGTTTGTAAGTGTGTCTTCATATTTTATAGGCTATCCAAAACTGTGAATTAGCACTGTCATAATTATAAAGGGGCTAGTGAGAATTAGAGGGCCGTTTGAGGTGGACTTTGGAAGAGGCCAAAGGACACTGGCGACGACAGACGGCGTCCAAGGCAGTTACTGAAAAGATAACAGGCAAACAAGAAATTGAAACGTGAAGTTTCCGTTGCGATTCTACTAATGCAAGTGGTGTATGCTAGGAAATTAAACAAATACTTAGTGTTGCTACTAAGAGCGTTAGCTCTTGGATTGGATAGCAAATTCACCAACATAAAATATTAATAACTAACCTTTGATTCCGAGGCACTAATTCCGGAAAGGAAGACAATTTGTGCGATCGCTATGGCAACCACAAGGTTAAGACGTATTTGAATTTGTTCCTGTTTCAAATTCCTGAAAGCACAAAAAAAATATCAATGATAAGGGCGGCGTATTTTCGGGGTCTGGCCATGAAAGATAGTAAGCACAGTAACGATGTTTTTCAAAGAGTGATTGAAGATTTCTTATTGGAAGTTGAGACTGGGCTAAATGCGCATCGTATCACCAAATTTACGCACATATTTATATTGTGGCGCCAGCTTTACCTTCAAAGGAAGGCTTTTCGACAAAAAGGAGCGGATTTCAGAAAGTATCGAGCCGACTCTTTCGAACTGTTACACGTCCCCCCCCCCCAAAAAAAAAATATATATAAATAAATAAGGTAGTCGTTTGCACCCATATGGAGAACTACTTTCCCGTTTCAGTCACTACTGTTAATAGGTTTTGAAAAGGCTTGAATTATCAATTATTGGATGAGGATGAGTATGGTTGCGAAAATTATCATAGCCGAGGTTTGTGATAGATCTGCCGAAGCTGAAGGCTGAGGGGGATAACACAGACAGAGCCCTTGATAACTCTGGCTATCATGCGAAAATCGAATTTAATAATTGTTTTATTATACATATACTTGAGCGTTTGTAAAAACAAGAGCGGTTACAGTAAGAAAGTAAACACGCTACACGAACTTGTAAACAACTTTATTTCTGAGCATGCAACCTAAAAGTTTCAGCGCAGTCCAAAAGTTTTACAAAAGCCCACACTGAAACGTGTTTTGAAACTTAAAATTAAACCTTTTGAATGAAATAAAACCCGTTTTTGTCCGTGAAAGAATTTTGTAAAAGCGTCAGCAAAGCAAACGTGTTTCTCACGTGCATAAAACTATTTTCTGTAATTTGACGTCACTTCTGCATGTATAAAACCTATTGTCAGTAGGCATGACGTCACCTCTACATGTATATAACCTTTTGTCGGTAGGTATGACGTCACTTGTACATGTATATAACCTATTGTCGGTAAGTATGACGTCACTTCTACATGTATATAACCTATTGTCGGTAGGTTTGACGTCACTTCTACATGTGTATAACCTATTGTCGGTAGGTATGACGTCACTTCTACATGTATATAACCTATTGTCGGTAGGTTTTGTCTATAGGGATGACTTAACGAACACCGTGCCAAAAGTAATTACCTGCGTGTTTGTAGCCAATCAAAACGGAGATAGTGATACCAATGCACAATGATCTTACTTAATTGCAGACTGGTGCGGAGAAGTCGATTATGAACTTACATAAGGACACAATATACTATGATAGTAAGCACTGCTCCAGTAAGTGACAGGGCACAACCGATGTAAGTTATAACTTCCAACGCCAACCTGTGCCCCTTTAAAACGCCCTATAAAGGGGGAAAGAAAGGAAAGGAACGGTGCCTAAGTATAATCATGATCATTACACCTCAAGACTCATGAACCAAGCCGTTTAATTAATTAGATCAGCTTAAGCGGTAAAATCTAACCTTGAAGAAACAAATGGAGCCGACAAAACATACAAAACGCACAAACAAGTTCCCTTTACTGACCTTACTTTCCTTAACTTGCATCAAAACAGCAAAATTGGTGAGATGATTGCAAGAGCAAGTGATTTCATTGTTGAATGATCGTACCAACGAACACCCTCTGCTGGACCATGAGCCGTTCATTGTGGATCTGCAAAATTATGACAGAAAGGTGGCGTTGTCCTTGTTGTTCTTTTTCTTGTTTTTAATTTTAGGCACTATTTTTTTGGGACGGATTTAGTGGACTTATAGCCCATAATGTTTTAAAGGGTTTTATACCGAACAAAATTTTAAGGTTGAGTTCTTTGTAAGTCAACCTGAAAGCTATGCCTGTTTAGGAGATAGGGCTCTCTGGCTGCTTTCATAATAACACGTTTATCAGGGTCCATTGTATTTTGCCCGGTTAGACGACTCGCAAAAGGTTGTTCAACCACAGCTTTTCAATACTAGTTGTGTTCACAATTTTGCTGCAAACTTTACCCCGGCCATTTTGAAGTTAAAAGCGTTTCTAAGTCAATGAAGACAGACTAAAACAAATCGCCTTTACTAAGCAGGTAAAATGATCCTGATGAAGATAATATCGCACGAATAGACTAAGTAGATCCTGCAGACAGCTGGAGGACGTTGCATGGTGTAAAATTGTTCTCTTTGCGGCTTATCTTACCTGGTATCGAAGTCCCAGAAACGACAATGCGGTACGTCTTTCTTCTTGAATTCCTAGAAGTTAAGGGAAAGAGAGTTACAGCATCTTTTTTTAAATAGTTCCCTCTAGGCGTCAGTTCTATGCGCTACTGAACAAGTTGTTAATGCTTAACATACGTTGTAGTTTCTCAAAAATATGATGACATTTTCTTGAAGAGTACCAGGCGGCTCGGGATAAACACTTGCGGCAATTATCCGGCTTCCCAACTTGAGGACCTCGTTATTACTGAAAAGTAAGAAACCAAGTTATTAATAGTAATTACACCCGTTTCGAACCTCACATTTCACATAAGCCAGATCTAATATTAATTTGAGTCGACCCGAATTCAGAAGGTTTCAGATTTGATTTCAATGTCGCATTTAATAGGCTATTTCCGAATTTACTTTGGCCTCATTTTCAAAGCCACGCCTGATGCGCAACCATTCGTATGAAATTGAGTTTAATTTGCATGTGAATGAAAACTAATTTTCATATGAAAAGATGAGCACCAGGACTCGCTTGGAAAAAGAGGCCAAAGGTAATTCGGAAATGGCCTATTGTCGAATTTAATTGCAGAGAATTAGTGACATTTTATATGTCTCCATATCAGTATGGGATTTTTCCCAAAGGAAAGAGTTTGACACGTTAATAAAGTTTCACTACTACAATACTACTACTACCACCACCACCACCACCACCACCACCACTACTACTAGTACTACTACTTCTACTACTACCACTACTATTACGAGGTAATTTCATACCAAAGTAAATTTCATACCACAACATATCTACTGAAACTTTAGTTTCCAAATAATGCATGCAAATACTTAAAGAGTTGATAAATAACTCGTGCGTCCTCGCACGCCCTGGCGTTAGATTTCCGTGCACCACCATCGTGATCATCACTTCAAAAATCCACGTTTACATTATCTCAAAAAAAGACAGAGAGTGGCCAACGTTTCACAGAAAACAGGGTGAACCTTATGGATGGAAGGAGGAACTCAGTGAACCCTGTTACCCAGTTCGCCTGAGCATTGTCTGTTAATCCGCTAAACTAGAACAAAGATGAAGTACACTCACTTGTGCAATTGAGTTTGCATATTTTCTGAGAGCCATTTCTTGACGTTGTTATAAATAAGGCATACAACCGCAGCCTCTGCCTCTGAAAACAGTAAAAAAAAATATGAGTTGAACATGCAATGATCAAAATAACTCTCCTTTTTTTTAACTGGTGCCGATGATGCTTTGTACCATTGGAGGAGGCTTCTTTGTACCTCTTGGAGGAAGGTGAAAGGATTAGTGGTGTACCCAGTAAAGTGGAAGGAGCTGACAGGTGGACTTAATCAGGTGGTTTAATGAGGATAATTAAGGCACCGGCTTTTTCAGTCTTAAACTCCATTCCTATTCCAAATTTTTTTTTTATTTCTTTTTTTTTTCCATATCCTTTAAAGGAAAAAATATTCCAAAATTGCCACAAGTACACGACAAACATTATGAAAAGCTGCTAGAGCTTACTTTCAAGCGATGGGCAGGGGTAAGTGGGTAATTATTCATAATTATATGAAGTAGCTGTGAAACAACAATCGAAATGTACCTTTGCCATCGAAGGCTTGGGGAGGTATGGAAATACTCTCTCTTTTTTCATTAGAGTAGTTTTCCGTCTCATTCAACGAGCAAACAACTCCAGACTTGCTGTCTGCAGATAGTTTCTTGATTTTAATCGCTGTAAGATCAATTAAAGGATAACTTGAGATGTGATATTTAATAAGGATCCCACTGGAACTCCCGTATGGATTTATTTGCTTTTTGTTTTGTTTTTTGCTGTTGTTGTTGTTGTTGTTTGTTTGTTTGTTGTTTTTTTTTTGCTTTGTTATGTGTGGACTATTCTGGTTATTTATGTTATTTCATCCTAGTAAGGAAATACCCAGAACAAAGGTTTCACTAAGGAACAAATACTCTAAAAAACATAATATTCTCGCTATATGTGACCCGAAAACACTTCTCAGAATAGCCTGTATCGAGCATGTGAATCTAACGGCTGGTGCCACATCGAGGGCTTGGCGGGAATAGCAGTCCTCTGTTCATCTGCTATGAGCTGTTGCTCTTGTTTGTATTTTTTGGTATTATTTGTTACTCCCTGTCCTTTACCTTCACCTCTGTAAGAGTAGGTAACGCAGTTCCTCTTGTTATGGTCTGTCCTAATATAGATAACATATGAGTCGAGTGAAGGCTTGCAGATATCCTAGTAAGAACCTCAACAATGAGTAATGCGCTGGCTATTGGCATAATCTTCTCGGAAGATCTGTCTTTTGCTTTAATGTTAGGTTGCTTCAAAAGCGAGGTTCTCTGTGAGACAGGGCCCTCGCATGCAACCATCTTATTCTGTGACCTACCAAAGTGTTCTTTGTAAATAACCCGACTCTCATTTGCTTTGAAATAAATCTTGCTGTAATTACTGGCAAAGGACTCCAACTCCCGAGTGGCTAGCAGCACATTGACGGCATTTTTCTTGACAGGTTCCTTTTCCAATGCCTTTAATAATCTGCTGATTATCTCCACTGCATTCTGATGATTTGAAAATGTTATGATTAACGAGGCACAAACAAGAGACTATCATATACTCCGGCAGTGCGCACCATACTTACAAGACCTAGACACTAGCCACTGAGTTTATCGACTTGCCTTAATGTAAGAATTTGCCGATAATAACTGAGTTTGAGTTATCAAGCATCACCCTTGACCTTTTAATATATATTTTTTTAATTACTAGTTAGGCTTGCAGTAGTTTGCTTAAATTCATTATTAAGCTTTTAAATGTTGGAGTCCGTTTGTTTAAAGAGGAAGCAAGACAACTTTGGTGATACTTATGTTAGTATAAAAAATAAAAATAAAAAACCTAGTGAATTTACTTATCTTTTAGTTTTGATACTGTTATTGAGCAAAACGACTGCAGGAAATTTTAATTATTCCCTGCATTTGGAACCAAACAAACAGACCCTTGTTTACTGAGCATTGATGGCTCAGGTACCCCTTCCCCCATGGTGCGAAAGGAGAAATAAAATAAAATTTGATCTTGCATCTTTTTCACAGCACTGAGAATTATGGGTAATTCGTCAGCAGAATTAAAACAAGTGTTAAAGATAAGTAAATACCAGAACGGAATCAAGTTTCTTTACCATCAAAGAGTCTTCGTCGGTAGTTCTGAGAGTTTTTATTTTTGCTATGGAACGCGCTACCTGCAAACATGTAAACAAAGCTGTATTAAGAACAACGTTTTCCTTCAAATATCTCCAAGAATGCCGGGAAAGAATTCCAATTCCTTTTGGGGGGTGTCCCGTTCAACAGATTAATTAGCTACGAGGTGCTAGGTAGAGACGATGGCTTCACTTCACAGAAAAGGCCTAAGAAGTTGCAATCTTACTTATAGGTGATTACTTAATTAACATAGAACTGCTCACCATTCCTTCCACGCTTGTAGTTGTCGGTGTCGCTGTGGTTCTATTTGTCCTAGTTGCTGTCGAACAGTCAAACAATATAATGAAAATAAAAGGAGGGCGCTTATTCTCGTGAGTTAGTGATTTACAACATATTCTTATTTTATCCCAGTGGAGATAAACGTCTTCAAAACGAGTGTATTCCTGCATTTGAATGAAAATTTGTTGACATAAGCTAAGGCAATAAGCGCATCAGGTCAGTCTCTGAAAGAGGGCTTTATCCTATTGAGACAAGCTACAGGTTAGGGTGAGAGATGTCTCGGTGAATCTTTCGTAATCTAAACAAAAAAAAAATACTTACGGAATCGTAATCATAATTTCCTTGTGGTCTTACTCGGAACCGTGCTTTGCAAATAAACTAACTTAAATGAGATATTATAAAGCTAACGAAAGATGTATTTAAAATGTGTGTTTGCAAATCCTGCAACTAATTAAATATATTTAAAGATTTTTAAATGCTCATAACTTTTCTCATATATGAGCAAACGCCCAAAAACCTCGCAACGTTTAGAAAATCAATCTGGGAAGTATCTGGTCTGGCAGGTCTTAAAGAAATATTAACTTTATAACAATAACTGCCGTTTTCTTTGTAGTTTTGTTTTAAAGTCCGAGTACCTTTGCCTCATTTTTTTTCACCAATGCTTTAACTCAACACTGACACTTTCTTTGCATCCACTACCCCTTTTTTGATTTCATGAAACAGTTGCAACAACTTTACAAATTAGCTTGCCCTTGACTACTGAAGACCTAAAGCGAATAGGATTGCAAAGACAGTCGCTCCCTTAAGCATCTCGCTACCGAGAGACATCGTTTTATGTCTTAGAAGTGTAAATTGACTCACCTGGATATTGCCGTGTGTTGCACTGCTGTGTTTCTGAGCTGTTTCCATTGCAGTCGCTCCCATTATACGCTGGTGCAGGATTGTTGCAAAGGCGACTGCGCGTCTGTAAGCCTCCTCCACACGTCACGGAACAGTTTGACCATCCTCCCCAATTACCCCATCCACCATGTACTATAGAAAAAAAAAGACCAAAATGTTGTAACAAATTTTAAAAGAAGTATCATTTATCTCAAAGTTTGAGCAAACGCCAAAATCCTCGCGAAGTTTAGAAATCGAACTGGGAACAATCTTAAAATTTGGTTTATTAACGGAGTTCATAATGTAAATTGACCACTGTACAGGGATTTGATTAGCTGACGTTTCAAGCGTTATCCCTTCGTCGGAGCGAATCGAGGAATTGTGGTTTGTGTATCGTTTATACACAGAAAATGGAGCTACGCTATTCGTGGTAACATGGTAACGTGAAAAACAGGAATAAATTAATTGAATGAAAAGCGCTCGTTGATACGGTGGGGATAAGAGAATCGATTTGAAAGATCAATTTTTTTTCGACATTTTTACGGTTTTTCGTGGTACCTTGATGTAGGGAAAGGCCGGAGATCGACATGTGTTGTTTGGAATGGCTAGGGAGATTAAAATGCCGAGCGATTGGTTTGGATGCATCTTTGTCATCTTTTTCAACATCACGAAGATATTCTCGGAATCGCTCACCTAATCGTCTTCCTGTTTCCCCGATGTATAACTTTTTGCATAATTTACAGGTTATCCAATAGATAACGTTTGCGAAGGTACACGTAAAACGATCAACGATCTTAACCGATCGCTTTGGGTCCGATATTTTCGCAGTGTTTTGAATGAAAGGACAAGTTTTGCATCGCGAGCGTGCGCACTAAAAAGTGCTAGGTTGTTCAGTTGCTTTGAATGCGCTTCTAACTAGAAATGTTCGTGTTTCACTCCCCCACCGACGCAGCGCCAAACTTTCGTTAGAAACTGATCCCCTTTATTTATTTGGGAACTTTTGTGTACTAAATAGTTCCAGAAGCGAACAGTGAGGAAAAGTTAAAGACACGTGCGTACACCAGAGATATCTCTGGTAAACTCTTTATTTGCATCCTGTTTCATCACGTGACCATCACTACCCAAAATACCACATTTCCTCCTTCCTATACAGTTTTCTTAACAAACGCAACTTACAAAAATCTACTATAAATTTAATCTGTCGGGAGGCTTGACCACCCGTCCCGATCGTGTAACCACTTGGCCTGATCTAGACTCAGAGTGACTGGGCATGTTAGTTTTGGTGGTCACTGGATCAGGACTGTGAACACAGTGGTCGCCTCCGAAATCACCATCATTATTAACAACAGGTAAAGAGATAACACTAGACTTGCGAGAAACCTCATTGTCTACTTCAGACTGAACTTGCGACCTAGTTATGGGAATGACAGGTTCCCTCTGAAAATCTGACGGTGGATTATACTCTACCAGTTCTGGTGAGACCACTTCCTTATAGGCACTCATTCCTCGAGCATCATCAGGTATCAAGTGATTAGCATGCACAAAGCGACGATTGTTACCTGGAACTCGAACTAAATAAGTTTCTGGTCCCTTCACAACCACAATTGTACCCGGTATCCATCTCTCCCTCCCTCCCCTGGTGTTTTTAACCCTGACTGGCTGGTACAAATCAAAAACTCGCACCTTTGGGTTAAGCCCATCCCTGTACAACTTTGCAGCAAGTTGTTTCTTTTCTACATGCCTTTGTAAACTGGGTTTTACCAAGGAGAGGTGTGTTCTGGGTTCCCTCTTCAAAAACAGCTGTGCAGGAGTCTTGTCTGTTGTGGTGTGGGGAGTGTTTCTGTAGCGGAACAGGACATCAGCCACTTTGTGCTGAACGGTCCCCTTATCAGGACAAGACTGATACATGTGTTTGAAGGTCTGAACATGTCTCTCAGCCAAACCATTAGTGGAGGGATGATAAGGAGGGCATAAAGTGTGCTTGATGCAATTCATCTCCAAAAATGTTTTAAATTCTCCAGCAACAAACTGTGGGCCATTGTCACTGACTAATTCATGTGGCAGCCCATATCTAGCAAACAGAGCTCTTAAGGCCTCTATAGTAGCATGTGTAGTAGTGCTGTTCATAGGAAAGACTTCCATCCATTTAGAATGGCTGTCAACCACAAGAAGAAATTGTTGACCCTTGACCTCAGCATAATCAACATGAATTCTTTGCCAAGGTTCAGTTGACCAAGGCCACAATAATAAGGGAACTGCCTTAGGGGTTTGATGTGCCTTAGTACAAACATTACAAAGCCTTACTTTGTCCTCTATATCAAGGTCAATTACAGGCCACCACACGAAGGACCTGGCAAGTGCTTTCATACGGCACATCCCTGGGTGGCACTCATGCAATTCTTCCAACAAGCGTTTTTGAAATTTGAATGGTATGATGACCCGTCTGCCCCATAAAAGACATCCATTTTCCAAAGCCAACTCATCTCTGCGAACCCAAAAAGGTCTTAGCTCTGGACTAGGGCAGCTACCTGGCCAACCCGAGGATGTATATTCATACACTTTTGCAAGTAGGCTATCCTTCTTTGTACCTTCACCTATCTCCACTGCAGTTACGGGCAAGTCATCCGTCATAGATGCACACACATAGTGTTCATCTGGATCCAAATCATCATCAGTCTGAGATGATAGTGGAAATCGACTGAAGAAGTCTGCATTTGCATTGCCAGCGGAGTCTCTGAATACAATATCAAAGTCATATCCAGACAAGAGAACTGCCCAACGCTGCAAACGAGCTGCAGCCAAGGGGGGAATACTAGATTTAGGACCAAAAATCCGAGTTAGAGGTTGATGGTCTGTTACCAATGTAAATTTCCGGCCATAGAGGTAAAGCTGAAAAATCTTAACACCAAAAATTATGGCCAACCCCTCTTTTTCTATTTGGGCATAATTCTTTTCTGCACTACTAAGTGTGCGAGAAGCAAATTCTACTGGCCGCTCAGTGCCGTCTTCCATGCGATGACTCAACACAGCTCCAATCCCATATGGACTGGCATCTACACTCAGTAGAAGAGGTTTTTGGGGGTCATAATGGACCAAAACCTGTTCACTTGAAAGAACTTATTTTTCCCATATAAAAGCCGCTTCACATTCCTTGGTCCAAAACCACTCAGTCTTGTTACTGAGAAGCTCATACAGTGGATGCAATTTAGATGAGAAGTCTTTGATGAATTTTGAGTAGTAATTCAACATTCCCAAAAATGATCTCAACTGGGATACATCTTGAGGTCTGTGTGCTAATCGAATAGCATCCAGCTTGCTCTTAATTGGACTGATTCCATGTTTACTCAAAATGTGTCCCATGTACTTCACTTGAGCTTGGAAGAACTGACACTTTTGGCCATTTAATCTAACATTGTGTTTGGCCAACCTACTCAAGACCTGTTTGATAACTCCCATATGAGCAGTGACTCCACCTGATGTTGCCACCAGAATGTCATCTACTCTCACTAACACACCTTTAATACCTGACAAGATTGAATCCATCACTCTCTGAAACTGGGAAGTGGCAGTTTTCACACCAAAACACAGTCGCTTGGATTTAAATAAACCTTTCCGAGTGTTGATGGTAAGCAATTCAGACGACTCTTCATCCAAAAACAACTGATTGAAAGCACTGGCCAAATCAATTACTGAAAATGTATCAGGGCTCGCCCCATCTTGAGATAGCATAGCAAACATGTCTTGCACATTAGGCAGTTTGTACACATCATCCTCTATGCGCTCGTTAATCCCCTTATAATCCCCACACACTCTTATGGAACCGTCAGATTTAGGGACATGCACTACAGGGCTTGCCCAATTACTACAGGATACCGGATACAGAATATCTGACTGCACTAGTCGATCATATTCTTTTTCAACTCTTTCTACGAGCGAGTATGGGACCGGCCTATCCTTCATAAACACTGGTTTGGCACCCTCTTTACGTTTCAAAGAACCAATGAAACCCTTGATGCCAGAGCCATGATTGCTGAATAGTTCTTTATGTTTTTCTAACAGACTGTTGAATTCTGCAGGAAAGGTCTCAGATTTGGGAACAGAAAACTTATTCTCAACGACTTCTTCCTTAACTCCAAACATGTTCTTCCAATCTAGTTTTATTCTACTTAACCAGTCTCGCCCAAACAGGGCAGGGAGATTTCCTTCAACAACAATTAAATCAAGGATTTCTTCTTGATTACCATACTTCACTGGAACAGAAATTCTTCCCACAACAGGAATCTTTTCACCTGAATAATTACGCAAAATCACCCCCGGATGCTGAAGGGAATAATCAGATAATACAGAATCATACACACGTTTTGACACTGTAGAACGAGATGCTCCCGTGTCTACTTCCATCTTACAATTAACTTGTGCCTTACCTAACTGAACATCTACTACATACGGTTTAACGCTGTTTACAAACTCAGTCGACAAGTGTTCAGTTCCAGTTTTGTATAAACCAAACGCACCTACTTCATCTGCACTCACAGGCGTCTCACTCACATGATTATCGCTCCCCACACTTTCATCATCTGAGTTGCAATCGCAACTGTTCAGCTTAGCACTCTTTTGACCACTTGATCTTCCTTTTAGCTGCATTTGTGACAATCGGGCTTTACACACAGGACGAATATGACCTTTGCGTTGGCAGTGATGACACGTGGCATTTCTGTATTTGCAAGATTCCGATCTATGCTGCACACTTCCACATGATTTGCACTTGTCGGTGTTTCCACCACTCTGCGTTTGATTATATCGAGTAGTGATGTTCTTTGTTTTTAGGAAAGAAACATCCTGAACCTTGTTGACCTCGCTTTTAGCCGACTCTCCCATGTGCTCTAGATTCGCC
This sequence comes from Pachyseris speciosa, assembly GCA_016490735.1. Classification (NCBI taxonomy): domain Eukaryota; kingdom Metazoa; phylum Cnidaria; class Anthozoa; order Scleractinia; family Pachyseridae; genus Pachyseris; species Pachyseris speciosa. The sequence continues at coordinate 160,041 of JAEMWC010000683.1, forward strand.
TTGCCCGCCATTTCATCTGCAATGCATTTGTCACGTGCAACAGCGTAAGTCAGATCTCTTATCGACAAGAGATGACGCTGAGTTCTGGACATTTTGGATGTAATCCAGAGACTAGCCTATCTCTTAGAGCTTGAAGTAGAAACTCACCGAAGCTGCATGTCGAAGCCAGTTTCTTCAATCTGGCGACGAATTCCGACACACTCTCGCTCTCTCCTTGTGTAGCCGTCCAGAACTTGTGTCTTTCAGCAATCACAATGGGAGCAGGTTCATAATGTCACTGCAAATGCTGCGACAACGCCGTAAAGCTCTTTGTATTCGGATTGTGAGGATCACACAAGTTCTTCAGCAACTTATAAGCGTCTGGACCAATAACAGCCAGAAAAACATTCACTTTCTTATCATCATCGATGTCATTCGCCGCGACGTATGCTTCAAATCGATCGGCGTAATCGCTAAACTTCTCAGACTTCTCGTCAAACGGACCCAAATTACCAATGACTGCAGCCATATGTATACCTTGTTTACCTTCTGGATCCCATCCTCGTCGCCAATTTTGTATACTAAATAGTTCCAGAAGCGAACAGTGAGGAAAAGTTAAAGACACGTGCGTACACCAGAGATATCTCTGGTAAACTCTTTATTTGCATCCTGTTTCATCACGTGACCATCACTACCCAAAATACCACAGGAACAATCTGGTCTAATATGTCAGAAAGAAACACTAACTTTATTACAAAAACTGTCATTACTATTTTGTTTTGATTTTTTTCTTTTAATGTTGGAATACAATCCGAGGATCTCTGCCTCATTTTCCTTTTCTTTTCTTCTTTTATACCTTTTTGTATTTCACTAATGCATTAAGTCACCACTGACCCTTTGTTCACCACCATTGCTCGTTTAAAGCTTTGATGAAACTACTGCAGCAACTTCCCAGATAAGCTTGTTATCGCCTGCTGAACACCTGAAGCGAATTAAATTGCAATGGCACTCGCTCTAATAAGAGCCACAGAGGCATCGTTTAGTTTCTGTAGAAGCGCAAATTGACTCACTTGGGCATTGCCGTGTGTTGCACTGCTGTGTTTCTGAGCTGTTTCCATCGCAGTCGCTCCCATTATACGCTGGTGCAGGATTGTTGCAAAGGCGACTGCGCGTCTGTAAGCCTCCTCCGCACGTCACGAAACAGTTTGACCATCCTCCCCAATTACCCAATCCACCATGTACTATAAAAAAAACCAAAATGTTCTAAGAAATTGTCAAGTACTTGTGAAGAATTTAAATTTCGTGGCTGGTATCACGCGGCGTTTCGTCTCGGCCAAGAGACTCATCAGATACTTTCCGAATTCCAGCAAACTCGTTGAGCATCGCGCTCAAAGTCCCCTTCGCGAAGTCAAGATGTTAGCAGTCTGGCCCTCTATCGCAGAAGGATTCCCAACCGCAACTTCATGAGTTTATATGCAATAAAAAATTGTCAAGTACTTGTGAAGAATTTAAATTTCGTGGCTGGTATGACGCGGGGTTTCGTCTCAGCCAAGAGACTCATCAGATACTTTTTGAATTCCATCAAAACTCGTTGAGCATCGCGCTCAAAGTCCCGTTCGCGAAGTCAAGACGTTAGCAGTCTGGCCCTCTATCGCAGAAGGATTCCCAACCGACGCAGCGCCACACTTTCGTTAGAAACTGATCCCCTTTATTCATTTGTGAATAATCTGGTCTAATATGTCAGAAAGAAACACTAACTTTATTACAGAAACTGTCATTACTCCTTTATTTTTGATTTTTTTCTTTTAATTTTGGAACGCAATTCGAGTACCTCTGCCTCATTTTCCTTTTCTTTTCTTCTTTTTATACCTTTTTGTATTTCACTAATGCATTAAGATACCACTGACCCTTTGTTCACCCCCATTGCCCGTTTAAAGCTTTGGTGAAACTACTGCAGCAACTTCCCAGATAAGCTTGTTATCGCCTGCTGAGCACCTGATGCGAATAAAATTTCAATAGGAGTCGCTCTAATAAGAGCTACAGAGGCATCGTTTGGTACCTGTAGAAGCGCAAATTGACTCACTTGGGCATTGCCGTGTGTTGCACTGCCGTGTTTCTGAGCTGTTTCCATTGCAGTAGCTCCCATTATACGCTGGTGCAGGATAGTTGCAAAGGCGACTGCGCGTCTGTAAGCCTCCTCCGCACGTCACGGAACAGTTTGACCATCCTCCCCAATTATCCCAACTACTATTCACTATTGAAAAACAAATCATTCAAAGAAAATCTCAAAGGGGTATCATTTATCTGAAAGTGCATCGTGAAATTGAATCAAATGAAGTGGTACGTTTGTAGCATCGACGGTCACCTGGACACTGGAGTATGAACAACGATTGACTACTTTGCATCACAAAAAAAGCAATATTGAACTTAACGACAGCACTTTTCACGTTGTCAGTTTAAAATGTGAGTGTAAACGTTGACAATGAATCTGATATTTTATTTATGAACAACTGGCGCTTTTGTGATGAGCATCGACTGTTATATATGAGCAAAGTCCAAACATCATGGGGGACTTATAAGTTTGGAATACAAGATGCAAGCTGGAAATGGTGGCCCAATCTTTTCCTAATGTGACGTCTGCACGTGCTGTATAGTAAGAAAAAATGCTTGTCAAACGACAGAGCCAATCTTTTAACACCTGTCAAAAAGTAGGCAGTGTATCCTTATTAAGCTGAAAATGATCCGGTTACCTTTGCTTCAGTTTTTCTTTCTTTTTTTTTTTAATTTAAGTATGCACTTACACTTTCTACTTCCCATCATCCTTTTAAAACTTTGATGAAACGATTAAAGAGTGATAAAATTGAAAACCGCAACATTAACATGGTAGCAACTCCTTAAGTTACCTTGATATCGACTGGTAAGAGACAACCTCAAGCGAATCAAATTATTAAGACAGTCGCTAGCTAGAGGCATCGTTTTATATATCTTAGAAGTATAAATTGACTCACGTGGACATTGCCGGGGGATGCACTGGTGTGATTTTGAGCTGTTTCCAATGCAATTTCTCCCATTATACGCTGGTGCAGGATTGTTGCAAAGGCGACTGCGCGTCTGTAAGCCAGCTCCGCACGTCACGGAACAGTTTGACCATCCTCCCCAATTACCCCATCCACCATGTACTATAAAGAAAAAAAAAAAGACGAAAATGTTCTAAGAAATTTTCAAGTACTTGTGAAGAATTTAAATTTCGTGGCTGGTATCACGCGGCGTTTCGTCTCGGCCAAGAGACTCATCAGATACTTTTTGAATTCCAGCAAACTCGTTGAGCATCGCGCTCAAAGTCCCCTTCGCGAAGTCAAGATGTAAGCAGTCAGGCCCTCTATCGCGAAAGAATTCCCAACCGCAAATTCACCAGTTTATATGCAATAAAAAATTGTCAAGTACGTCACTGGAAAACTTGAACCATTTACAGACTTCAAAAAATTTTGTCAAATCTCTGTAAAATGTATACATTTCCTTTGTAAATTGCAATGTCTGTAAACGTGCACACTTACAGAGATTTTATGAACCCTATAAAATGTCTGTAGATTCGACCGAATTTTACGCCTCCAGACCCCATTAAATGTCTGAAATCTCAATGTTTTCTGTGTAAATTGTAAGCAAAATTTACAGAGATTTCATAAACTTTGTAAAAATCCTTGTAAAATCTCATCGTATTCTCTGTAAAAAAAACTCTAGGAAAAAAACTCTGTAAAATAAAGACCATAAAATGTCCATAAAATCTTCGCAAAAATCGAACCAAAATAACTGCATGAAATGTTAATAAAATGTACACAAATAAAAAGCACACAATGTTAATAAAAAGTGTGTGTAATGTTTGTAAAATATACAAGGAGTACCATATGAAATCTCAGCAAAATCTTCATATTTTCTCTGTAAAAGACGGAGGGAAACAAACCAGGATGAAATACCAGAACACAAAATCCCAACAAAATGTCTATAAAAAGTGAAAAAAAGCTGGACCACAAAGTGTCTGTCGATAAATAAAGTGCACACAATGTCTTCAAAAGATATGTATTTTATTGCAAAATGTGAACGTTTTCTTTGCAAAAACGAGCTGGTACTAAAGCAACCTGAAAAACGCTAAAAACGTCAGTGGCCGTGAATTTTTCAGAGCCGAGCTTGCCAGTTCATCGCCACTGAACATTTAACGGCATGAAAAAGGTATCCTTTCTATTGCAATTGCCGCAGAAGTTGTATAATTTACGTCCCTTAGCTTTATCGTTTCCTATAAACACTGGAAAATTATATTTTCATTCCAAACGGCTGCTGGTATAACTCACAGTTGGAGTTACTAATATTTTATGTTACACTGAACTGTACGAGGCGTGCCACCAGCCAGTACAGAGGGGTTAAACTAGACAGAGAGAAAGACAGATTACACGCATGCTACACTGGACAACATAAGGTGTTCCACCCGCTAGTAGAGAGGAATTAAACTATAGAGAGAGAGAGAGAGATTACATGTATGTTACATTGAACCGTATGAAGCGTGCCACCCGTCAGTTCAGAGGGGTTAAACTAGAGAGAAAGAGAAAGAGGGATTACATATATGTTACACTGAACTGTATGAGGCGTGTCACCCGCCAGTTCAGAGGGATTAAACTAGATAGAGAGAATGAAAGATTACATGTACATTAACTGAACTGTATGTGGCGTGCCACCCGCCAGTTCAGAGGGGTTAAACTAGATACACAGAAAGAGAAATTTCATGTATGTTACACTGAACTGTATGGGGCGTGCCACCTGCCAGGTCAGAGGAATTAAACTGGATAGAATGAGAAATATCTTGTATGTTACACTGAACTGTATGAGGCGTGCCACCCGCCAGTTCAGAGGAATTAAACTAGATAGAGAGAAAGAGGGTTTACATGTATGTTACACTGAACTGTATGAGGCGTGCCACCCGACAGTTCGGAGGGGTTAAACTAGATAGAATGAGAAATTTCATGTATGTTACACTGAACTGTATGGGGCGTGCCACCCGCCAGTTCAGAGGAATTAAACTAGAAAGAGAGATTACATGTATGTTACACTGAACTGTATGCGGCGTGCCACCCGCCAGTTTAGAGGGGTTCAACTAGATAGACAGAAAGAGAGACTTCATGTATGTTACACTGAACTGTATGGGGCGTGCCACCCGCCAGTTCAGAGGGGTTAAACTAGAGGGAGAGAAAAAGATATTACATGTATGTTACACTGAACTGTATGGGACGTGCCACCCGCCACTTCAGGGGTTAAACTAGAGGGAAAGAGAAATTACATGTATGTTACACTGAACTGTAGGGGACGTGCAATCCGCCAGTTCAGAGGGGTTAAACTAGAGGGAAAGAGAGATTACATGTATGTTACACTGAACTGTGTGGGACGTGCCACCCGCCAGTTCAGAGGGGTTAAACTAGAGGGAAAGAGAGATTACATGTATGTTACACTGAACTGTATGGGACGTGCAATCCGCCAGTTCAGAGGGGTTAAGCTAGAGGGAAAGAGAGATTACATGTATGTTACACTGAACTGTGTGGGACGTGCCACCCGCCAGTTCAGAGGGGTTAAACTAGAGGGAAAGAGAGACTACATGTATGTTACACTGAACTGTATGGGACGTGCAATCCGCCAGTTCAGAGGGGTTAAACTAGAGGGAAAGAGAGATTACATGTATGTTACACTGAACTGTGTGGGACGTGCCACCCGCCAGTTCAGAGGGGTTAAACTAGAGGGAAAGAGAGATTACATGTATGTTACACTGAACTATATGAGGCGTGCCACCCGCCAGTTCAGAGGGGTTAAACTAGAGAGGGAGAAAGAGAGATAACATGAATGTTACAATGAACTGTATGGGGCGTGCCACCCGCCATTTCAGAAGGGTTAAACTAGATAGATAGAAAGAGAAATTTCATTTATGTTACACTGAACTGTATGAGGCGTGCCACCCGCCAGTTCAGAGGGGTTAAACTAGAGAGGGGGAAAGAGAGATTACATGAATGTTACACTGAACTGTACGGGACGTGCTACCCGCCAGTTCAGAGGGGTTAAACTAGAGGGAGGGAAAAAGGGATTACATGTATGTTACACTGAACTGTATGAGGCGTGCCACCCGCTAGTTCAGAGGAATTAAACTAGATAGAGAGAAAAAGAGATTACATGTATGTTACACTGCACTGTATGGGACGTGCCACCCGCCAGTTCAGAGGAATTAAACTAGAAAGAGAGATTACATGAACGTTACACTGAACTGTATGGGGCGTGCTACCCGCCAGTTCAGAGGGGTTAAACTAGAGGGAGAGAAAAAGAGATTACATGTATGTTACACTGAACGGTATGAGGCTTGTCACCCGCCAGTTCATAGGGGTTTAACTAGATAGATAGATCAAATGAAGAATGATCCTCGCAGTTGTGAACGCAATTTATGCAATTGCGAAAAGAAGCCTGAAAAAAATTCAGGACTTCAACGGGGTTCGAACCCGTGACCTCGCGATTACCGGTGCGATGCTCTAACCAACTGAGCTATGAAGCCACTGACGTTGGGAGCAGGTCAATTGTGGGTTCATATGTTCCCGTGAAAGAAATCAGTGTGAATGATATATGAAATAAATCATACATGAACTGCGGAAATGAAATCAAATGAAGAATGATCCTCGCAGTTGTGAACGCAATTTATGCAATTGCGAAAAGAAGCCTGAAAAAAATTCAGGACTTCAACGGGGTTCGAACCCGTGACCTCGCGATTACCGGTGCGATGCTCTAACCAACTGAGCTATGAAGCCACTGACGTTGGGAGCAGGTCAATTGTGGGTTCATATGTTCCCGTGAAAGAAATCAGTGTGAATGATATATGAAATAAATCATACATGAACTGCGGAAATGAAATCAAATGAAGAATGATCCTCGCAGTTGTGAACGCAATTTATGCAATTGCGAAAAGAAGCCTGAAAAAAATTCAGGACTTCAACGGGGTTCGAACCCGTGACCTCGCGATTACCGGTGCGATGCTCTAACCAACTGAGCTATGAAGCCACTGACGTTGGGAGCAGGTCAATTGTGGGTTCATATGTTCCCGTGAAAGAAATCAGTGTGAATGATATATGAAATAAATCATACATGAACTGCGGAAATGAAATCAAATGAAGAATGATCCTCGCAGTTGTGAACGCAATTTATGCAATTGCGAAAAGAAGCCTGAAAAAAAAATTCAGGACTTCAACGGGGTTCGAACCCGTGACCTCGCGATTACCGGTGCGATGCTCTAACCAACTGAGCTATGAAGCCACTGACGTTGGGAGCAGTTCATTCACACTGATTTCTTTCACGGGAACATATGAACCCACAATTGACCTGCTCCCAACGTCAGTGGCTTCATAGCTCAGTTGGTTAGAGCATCGCACCGGTAATCGCGAGGTCACGGGTTCGAACCCCGTTGAAGTCCTGAATTTTTTTCAGGCTTCTTTTCGCAATTGCATAAATTGCGTTCACAACTGCGAGGATCATTCTTCATTTGATTTCATTTCCGCAGTTCATGTATGATTTATTTCATATATCATTCACACTGATTTCTTTCACGGGAACATATGAACCCACAATTGACCTGCTCCCAACGTCAGTGGCTTCATAGCTCAGTTGGTTAGAGCATCGCACCGGTAATCGCGAGGTCAAGGGTTCGATCCCCGTTGAAGTCCTGAATTTTTTTCAGGGTTCTTTTTCGCAATTGCATAAATTGCGTTCACAACTGCGAGGATCATTCTTCATTTGATTTCATTTCCGCAGTTCATGTATGATTTATTTCATATATCATTCACACTGATTTCTTTCACGGGAACATATGAACCCACAATTGACCTGCTCCCAACGTCAGTGGCTTCATAGCTCAGTTGGTTAGAGCATCGCACCGGTAATCGCGAGGTCACGGGTTCGAACCCCGTTGAAGTCCTGAATTTTTTTCAGGCTTCTTTTCGCAATTGCATAAATTGCGTTCACAACTGCGAGGATCATTCTTCATTTGATTTCATTTCCGCAGTTCATGTATGATTTATTTCATATATCATTCACACTGATTTCTTTCACGGGAACATATGAACCCACAATTGACCTGCTCCCAACGTCAGTGGCTTCATAGCTCAGTTGGTTAGAGCATCGCACCGGTAATCGCGAGGTCACGGGTTCGAACCCCGTTGAAGTCCTGAATTTTTTTCAGGCTTCTTTTCGCAATTGCATAAATTGCGTTCACAACTGCGAGGATCATTCTTCATTTGATTTCATTTCCGCAGTTCATGTATGATTTATTTCATATATCATTCACACTGATTTCTTTCACGGGAACATATGAACCCACAATTGACCTGCTCCCAACGTCAGTGGCTTCATAGCTCAGTTGGTTAGAGCATCGCACCGGTAATCGCGAGGTCACGGGTTCGAACCCCGTTGAAGTCCTGAATTTTTTTCAGGCTTCTTTTCGCAATTGCATAAATTGCGTTCACAACTGCGAGGATCATTCTTCATTTGATTTCATTTCCGCAGTTCATGTATGATTTATTTCATATATCATTCACATAGATAGATAGAAAGAGAAATTTCATTTCTGTTATACTGAACTGTATGAGGCGTGCCACCCTCCAGTTCAGAGGGGTTAAACTAGAGAGAGAAAGAGAGATTGGTTGGGGTCCCACTAGCACTTGACAGCGCTGTTACAATGCTGTTTTGACCTCTCAGGTCAACAACAGTGTAACAACGGTGTCACATAACCTGCGGTCCCACTAGGAGTTTTAAACAGTGGTTTGAAATTTATAGCTGTCAACTTGTCAGACATCAACTTGCAATTTCGCGGCAAAAGCAATCTCGCAGCAAGATGCCTGATCATCGCGTTCTTGCTGGATTGTTTTTTATCATTACTTTAATACTTGTTACAAGGAGGATCAATCTTTATCGTCATATGGTCTTGAGCCAATTTCTACATCGCCGAAGGATGTTTCTGGCACGGTTGATGAGAGCTCGAAGAGTAAGAAGGATTCGTCGCGTTTGGGTTTACCCTCGCCCACAACATTGGCTAGAGGAAATGCTCAATAACAGAGCTCTTAACAGCCTTTGGAAAAGGCATTTTAGAGTTTCTAGAGGAACATTTGATTATATCTGTGGGATAGTTATTCTAGACATCCAACGCCAAAACACACGTTTTCGACAGGCGATTTCTGTACAGAAGCGAGTAGCGATAGCTCTGTGGAGACTAGGGTCAGGAAATTCTTATCGATCTACTGCGATAACGTTCGGCATTGGAAAGTCCTCTACAATTAAAATTTGCCACAGTTTTAGTGAAGCAATAAACCGGAGGAAGAACGATCTCATTTCTTTACCAATTCATGAAGATGACATCAAAGAGACTATAAGTAAATTCGAAGAGAAGCTGGATTTTCCACACGTGGTAGGGGCAATTGATGGTACACATGTGGAAATAAAAGCACCACTTTTAAACCCAGCCGATTACTTCAACAGAAAGCAAAAATATTCAATTGTGACTCAGGCTGTGACTGATTCTCGAATGCTATTCTTGGATGTAAGTACTGGGTGGCCAGGGAGCATACATGATGCTCGAGTGCTTCGTCTAAGTGGTGTTTTCAGGGAGATAGAAAATGGTACTATTCTAACCAGACCAGTTACTGTAATAAACCGAACAAATGTGAGGCCCCTAATACTGGGTGATCCTGCCTATCCGCTTCGTCCATGGCTTATGACTCCCTTTCCTGCAGGAGGTGCTTTAACAGCAGCACAACAGCGTTTCAACTATCGCTTATCTAAAGCACGCGTGATAATTGAACGTGGTTTTGGAAAATTAAAAACCCGCAGGCGTTGTCTGTTAAAGCAACTGGAAGAATCTACGGATCGTGTGCCCCAAACAATCATTACCTGTTGCATTCTTCACAACATATGTATACACATGGATGACCAGTTGGATGAAGATGACGATGACACCGATGATGATGATGATGACAGTGATGATGATGGTGGGGATGGTTATTAAAGGCCGGATAATGCGGCCCGAAGGATAAGGCAAGCTATCGAAGACTACCTTTAAACCTCTGCAAGTTACATTTTTTAACTTCAGTTTATAAACTGATCAGCACTCTGCAAAATCTACGTATTCATAGAATTTTATTTTCAAAATCTTAAATGATTACAGTCAAAGTGTATTCAAGTTCAAGTATCAAATGTGTTTTTATCACTAACTTGTAGCTAAAACAGGGAAATGTATACCCAATATCAACATCAGACTTGCGCATTATATTCCATGCAAAAAAAAGAAACAAAACATTGACCTAATATTTTCAATCTTTCTTAACCATTTTTCCAAATTCTGTTATGGCGGTAAGAAAAAGATCTTTAAAGTTGTTTTCGCTTTTCTCAAGAGCTGCCATCATCCGTTCCTCTCGTTCCTGGCTCTCTCTAAAAATGGCCAACAATGGGTCGTCATCGCTCTGTCCAGGCCCTTTAGGTGGACGCTTTCTCTTCTTAGTCACCTTGCCACCCTTCTTGCGATTCTCACAGTCTACCTTGTTGATATCTTCACGAGGGTGCTTCTTAGCTTTTCTGGGATTTTCTTCAGATGCGGCGTTGCCTTCTAGTTCCTCACTAGCTGAAGAGGTCGAAGGAGCTGGTGATGGAGTCGACCGCGGGCTTTCTGAGGAACTCTTGCTGGTTGTTTCCACGAGATAGGGTGGGTTAACGATGTCTCTTGAGCCCATGAACTCATCTAAAATGTCGAAATGGGGGTAAGTCTCCATGTCGTCACTTCCCGCTCCCGAACATTTAATTTTGTCTTTTGCTTGTTTGTAGCGGCGAGTGAGGTTAAAAAATTTCTCTTTCACCCTCTGAGGCGTTCTAGAGCTGTTGACCTCCAGTGCCTTCATTTCTTTCTCCAATTTCTCGGCTATAATAGCTCACATTGTCTGCCCCTTTTTCCCCCTTTTCCGAAGGCCTTCATCCTCCTCTTTGTAAATTCTTATCAGCGTCTCTTCTTGTAGAGTGCTCCATGATGGGGAGCGCTTTGTAGTCGAGGTTTTCGGTGATTCTGCGTGGCTGTTAGAAGAAGCGGAGGTTTCTTCTGGTGGACTGAGGGCAGGAAATTGGCTGGACGACGGATAAGGCATGGAGATTGAGGGAAAGGGCATATTTAGAAGGTCGACATGGGGAATGAATCCATACTGACTGTGACTGCTTCTGAAAGAATCAGTGAAGAATACATGTCAAATTCCCGCCATTACGGATTCCTCTACCCAGCTCACTTTTAAAGGTTAAACATCGTAAAGGAATGAACTACTAATGAATCAATCGAATATAATTTACCTTTCCCAGCTGGCAGAGGGCCGAAAAGCAGTCCAGTCGTTGTTAAGATCCATGTTACTCAAAAAATCTTCCTTGTTTTCTTCGTGCGTTTAACTGAACAAGCGACAACCTTGAAAACTAAATGTTAAGGTGACCTTTCAGATGAAACTAAATCGCTTTGGCGCTAAAATTTCTTATCGCGAAATGGACTTCCTGTTCAGCAAGTCGCGATTGGTCCGTCCCAAGTGAATTTAGATAGACACCAGATAGATCGTACTTTTAGAGTTGTAAACAGCGTTGTTATTATCCTTTGATTGGGCCGCGTAACCTGAGCAACAGACACTGACACTGACATTGGATAAATAGTCGGTCACACTTGAAACAGTGTGACACCGTTGTAACAGCGTTGTCAAATGTGCTAGTGGGACCTCAGCCATTACAGGTATGTTACACTGAACTGTATGGGGAGTGCCACCCGACAGTTCGGAGGGGTTAAACTAGAGAGGGAGAAAGAGAGATTACATGTATGTTACACTGAACTGTATGGGGCGTGCCACCCGCCAGTTCAGAGGGGTTAAACTAGAGGGAAAGAGAGATTACATGTTTGTTACACTGAACTGTATAGGACGTGCCACCCGCCAGTTCAGAAGGGTTAAACTAGAGAGACAAAGAGAGATTACAGGTATGTTACACTGAACTGTATCAGGCATGCCATCCGCCAGTTCAGAGTGGTTGAACTAGAGAGGGAGAAAGAGAGATTACAGTTATGGTACACTGAACTGTATGGGGCGTGCCACCCGCCAGTTCAGAGGGGTTAAACTAGAGGGAAAGAGATATTACATGTATGTTACACTGAACTGTATGGGGCGTGCCACCCGCCAGTTCAGAGGGGTTAAACTAGAGAGGGAGAAAGAGAGATTACATGAATGTTACAGTGAACTGTATGGGACGTGCTACCTGCCAATTCAGAGGGGTTAAACTAGAGGGAGGGAAAAAGAGATTACATGTATGTTACACTGAACTGTATGGGACGTGCCACCCGCCACCTCAGAGGGGTTTAACTAGATAGATATAAAGAGAAATTTCATTTATGTTACACTGAACTGTATGTGGCGTGCCACCCTCCAGTTCAGAGGGGTTAAACTAGAGAGAGAAAGGGAGATTACATGTATGTTACAGTGAACTGTATGGGACGTGCCACCCGCCAGTTCAGAGGGGTTAAACTAGAGGGAAAGAGAGATTACATGTAGGTTACACTGAACTGTATGGGACGTGCCACCCGCCAGTTCAGAGGGATTAAACTAGAGGGAAAGAGAGATTACATGTATGTTACATTGAACTGTATGGGGCGTGCCACCCGCCAGTTCAGAGGGGTTAAACTAGATAGACAGAAAGAGAGATAACAAGTATGTTACACTGAACTGTATGAGATGTGTCAAGAGGGAATAACCAGATAGAAAGAGCAACCTTTCTTTATGTTAAACTGAACTCTATGAGGTGTCACTCAGAGGCACACTGTACATGTACATGTACATAAAACAGAAGTCACCAGAGCCCTCTCAGACACAATTAACCAAGTGCTATTCAACTGAAGGTTTCAACAAGCTATTGTTTTCTATATGATATACATGTAAGTTGACAGTCTCTTCCGAGTCTCGATTCTCTAATCGATCCTCGATACTCTATTCTTGCGAGTTTCGAGCATTGAGGCTCAGCCATCGAGAATCGATTCGAGGATCGCGTCTCGCAAGATCAGAGATAATGAGCTTGTCGCTTGGCTGATCACTCGATAAACCTCTCGAGCAAATTGGGGATGACATCTTGAAAAGCAACTTCAGCTACTCAAAGGAACGCAAACGATGGAAGAGTAGTCGTTCAGTAAGCGATGTTTCTAAATGTGATTCAACCTCTTTGACAGATGGGCAGATTCGCAGAAATCAACGCTTGAGAAAGAACAGAATGGCCAAGAACTGACCACACCACCACAATATCTCCCAATAAGTAACAGATGTTCGATGGATAAAACTTGGCCGACTGAGCGTTGCATGTTTTTGTCACAGACACGCATAATTTTAAGATGAAATTCGATATGCGTACGTGTCAATACATGTGTTCACTAATGGTGCTCGTTCGTAACTTTATTTCGTTGAAACAGGATTTTCTTCGACCGTTCTTAGGAATAAATTTTACAATGTAACTCCTCCAAACTTGAAACGCAAATGTTATGGTATGCAAATTTTCTCTTCTCACGCACGGTGTCTGTTAAGTCTATTTTTATTCAATGTTTACTTTGCGCTATTTTTGGCCGAAGAGTGAAGATCATCTCGGCGACGTTTCTATCCAAATTATACATGTATTTCACTTCGGATGTTTCCTCAGAGTTTTACTAGTGTTCCATCGAACGTTTATCAATTTATTTATTTCAAAGGCGATGAGCGATTTTCGAAGTTGGCGTCGTACATACGATAAGCTACCATGTCTTGTTTGCGCCCGCGTGGTTGATGAGCGCGGGTTTGTCGAAACTTGTTTGATCAATCGCGCCAGCCTTGAATTCCTTACGCTTGCCAAGCGGCTACTGGCTAGCGACTACACTATTCACTTACTTGTACACTGTGCATTTTCGTTGACAAATAGCCGGATTTCTCGAAATTTTGATTGCTTTTGATGACAGTGTCCACGATGAACCGCAGCGATCTTGATTCATTGCGCTTATGAACGAGCAGCCATATAAACGGTTCAAAATTTAGCATCGGAATTTTTATGTAGAAAAGCAAAACGCTTTGACCTCGAAAGAAACTGAATGTCTTTTGACCTTGTTTTTTTTTATGTAGTATGCGATATTTCCTCGAGAAGTACACTGCGTCCTCAAAACCTAAATGACTTTTGACAGTATTTGTCACCGCGCTGTCCTTTACCTTGAATTTGTTACGTTATTCGAACGGAAATTGTTGTAGTGTCTACATAAGTGTCCATACATAACAACTGCGTTCTTTCCTCAAGAAATCGGAAAGTCGAATCACGTACTCGATGAATAACAATAGAGTGCTTCCTGCGAGAATCGAGTAACGAGGATCGAGTTGAGTTTCGAGTGAATCGAGTTTCGATTCTCGATTCGATCCTCGATACTTGATTCTCGCGAGGATTGAGTCGAGACTGTCAACTTACTTTTAACCGGTACTGTACATGTAATGTTATGATGTTTAATTTTTCATCCTTAAGGAAATGAAAAACCTTGGTTTAAAGAAAAAAAATGTTTTAGGATGTCAACAGGCTGCAGTTGACTGAAAGATGACCACAGAGCTGCCACTCATCAGGATAAAATTATACTGATGGCTTTTCCCAGACCATAAATAGATGACCACCCAAGAGAAATTCCTTTGGCAATGAAGTTGGTGGCCTTGATACTCTGATGTGCTATTTTTCTTTCTGTAAAAGACAAAAAGACTTTAAATGAACTAAACTGATTGAAGGAACAAAGAAAATGCTAGCATTTCATTTGTATGATACAACAATAATATAATTATGTATCTACGCATATAGATATACATGTAGATGTATTCCTTAATGTTGAAAACATCACTTATGTGCATTAGCCTCCTTTGCAGCTGTTGTTT
>JAEMWC010000683.1:180000-185000 GCA_016490735.1 Pachyseris speciosa
TTTAAGCGATGTGGTTATTAATTTCCCTCAACCGAAGTATTCCGAAAGGAAGCCCAACATTTAAGCTTTTAAATTCAAGGTTTACAGTAGTTAGCTTTTAACTATTGAGAAACACTTGCAGAAGGCGCCTTTTTGAGTAGAATTTTCATGGCTATATAATGACAGGTAGCGTCAGCTTTTCGTGACCTTTGTGTCATAAACAGAGGCGTGCGTCACGTAATATGACCTTTCCAAAATAGCAAAATTACAAGGGTTTGTATGGGGAGAAAGTATCGAATTTGAAGACAACATGAGGAATTATTTTTTATTTATTTTACTTGTTTTTAAGTTTTCGTCGCCTAAACTAGCTCCTTTGTAGTTTCTTTTGTGTCCTACACTGTATCTGGTTTCTAGGTCGATTTGATACGATTTTGTGGGTCTGTTTCAACGGCTTCTCTCTCTTTAAAACCCAATTGTATACCTTCCCAAACTTTCGCTTGTCCAAGGATGTCTTCCTTGAATCAGTGGAAATGTTAGGTTTTAAATTTTCTTGTTATTTTTGTGGTCGGGTACTAGGCAACAAAGGGGTTGGTCAGCGGCAAACTGCATGATAGTGCCCATTTAATTAACATAACCTGATATTGTGTACGTAAAACTTGGAGCAAACATGTCATTGCATGATTTGAAAAAAAAAAACTGACTTGACCAATGGCAAAATGAGCACAGGAAGTAGCATTCAGTCCTTTCCAATTGGGCTTTTGCATTCTGACATTTGACGTTGCATTGTCTTTGCTAAATCTGCCTTTTAAATAGTTGGCCCATCTATATTAATATTATGATAAGGCCCAGGTGACTGTAATTATCTATGATCAATTGGCTAATGTACCATGTACAGATCCTATATGTAAGCAGCATTATATTCTTTAATTCACAAAAATCAAGGCACACTGCATGCTACGTGTATATTAATTATAAAATGTTTTATCACTGAAAAAATATTAAGTTGATCATTTTCCTCATTTCAGAGCAAAGGCAAAAAAGGCAAGAGAAAGAGAAAGCAAAGTTGAAGGAAATAGCACAGACTGCAGCTGAGTCCTGATTAAAAATAATATAAGTATTTTTCTATCTGAGTTATCATTATATGCATCCATGTTTAGTTAATAAATCTGATGTGTCGAGCTTTAAATATGTGATTCACTGAGCTTGTAATTTTTAAAAGACATATTTTGGAAGACAAAATAAAACCTTTCATATGGCATGACAAATGCAATATTTGTCTCCTAATTGCTGTGGCGCTTCAAATTGCCATGATTTCTTCTTAGTTATCAGACATCTAGTTAATTTCTATCCAATCACTACTTTTTAGCTATCAGACATCTAGTTACCGTAAAGACTCACAGATAAGCTGCACCTTTTCCCCAAAATTTGTTGTTCGAAATCGGGGGTGCAGCTTATCTGCGAGACCATTTGGAGAAGGGACGTATTCTTAAAGAAAATATGTTTTTTTTATTAAGACGATGTTATTATGAAAAATTTAACCAAGATTCAATTAAGGAAGTGATGTGTGCTTTCCAAATGTGATAGTAAAAAGTAAATTGTCATGATTTTGATCGTTATTATGATTTTGCATTAAAGAATTCTTTACCACAACTAAAACTGTAAAATTTGTAGTGGTTGTAATTCAATCTGCATGTACCTTTACCAATAACAGCTTACTCTGGTGTACATGTAAGTATACTTTTGTTGTATTTACCATGTTGCTAGTACTGTGGGATTTTAATGTAAAGTATACTATAAGTCTACTCCAGAGTAGATTATAAGTATACTTAAAGTATACTTTTGGTTGTTCCAATTTCAGGTGGGAGCAAGTATACTACAAGTATACTTTGAGTAGCTATTCAAAGTATACTTAAAGTATACTGTATGTATACTTATGTACTGTTTTTGCAGTATACTTTGAAGATGAAATTGATACACTTAAAGTATACTTAATTCTGGTAAGGGTAACCACTGAGCTACTGGACACTGTATGGTGTGCAAGGGTGAAATGTGGGCTTTGACTGGAACCGCATCACGCGGTCAACCGCATCGCGCAGTCACATTGAGGCGTATCAAAGATGCATATTGAGGCATATCAAAGATGGCTGCGTGACTACGTGATGCAGTTCCAGTCAAAGCCCACATTTCACCCTTGCTCACCAGTAGCTCAGTGGTTAGAGCGTCCGTCTAGATCGCGGAGGGTCCTAGGTTCCAATCCCATCTGGAACTCGGATTTTTTTTTTTTGAGTTTCTGTTTGGGGTTTCATGCATTACTATCATGTTACACTTAGGTTACGTGTAAAAAGCAAGCACACAAACAAACACACACCGGCAGCAAAACATAAAACAACACATTCAAAATAGGAGTAGTCAATAGAGGAGTAATGTTCTTAATTCAGATTTCAACAGAGAAATACTGTCAGCATTCTGAATTTCTGAACGAAAGGAATTAAACAGTTTAGGTCTGGAAACTTATTGCACACTGTCTGATATTAGTTCTACACAGTACAGTCGCAATGTCTAGTATTGTAACGATGAATATGACTTATCAGCAAACACAGTTCTCTGAATGCATCAGGAGGGAAGCCTTTCTTGAAAAGTAACAAACTTTCCAATTTGAAATCGGTAAATATTAGATAGTTCACCTAACTGGTGATCATAGGGTATGGACAAATACACAAATATACATGTATTTTACAGCATTATTCATTCTTTTAAAGTGGGAGAACAGTAATTTAAGACATACAGTGTAGTGTAAAGCCCTGGCCAAACTACATGTATTCAAACTATAGTCTGTGGCAAAACAAGCTACTGGTACAACTTAATGCTAAAATGTAATTTCAAACACACACTGTAGCACTAAAGTGGAAACCAAAAGCGCTTAGCGTTAATGTTTATGGTACCAGAGCTGTCCAGTGTTCGGTGTGAAGTGAGTAAAAATCATGGAATGGTTAAGAGAACAAGCTGAAAAGGATATGTTCCATACCGTTTTACAGTTATCATTGCAAGATACACACGTGTTTAGGGAGACGATTAGAATCAACAAGCCCAGATCAGTTCTCAGAAATTTTAAACGCTATTCAACCGGACATCTGCAAAGAGAGGACGAAAATAGCAACTATTGATTGGCTAGCAGGGTGAATGTGACTTGCATCAGGATAAACCTTTTTTGGAAGAGCGGCAAAACACTGCAACATTTTTTTCATTGAGCAGAATTGTTGGGCGTAATGTTTGATCAAAAGCAAACTCTATCCAACACTTGATCTAGCAAAAATTGTTTGACAAACATCATCCAACATGGGCGGCCAAACGGTCGAACAATCTTGCAATGTTAAATCCAACTTTGTTCAATAGTTTGACCAGGACTTAAAAGAAATCACAAGTCTATCATGCTGATGTGATCTTTTTCATGTTACACTGGATCAAGGTTGCATGAGGTGGAACAAAAATTCCGAAGACGACAAAAGGTTCAATAATGGTCACATTCCTTCATCATGCTATGTTACAGAAAGTTCTTACCTTAAAAGGTTTTACTTTTCTTTGCAACTTGAGCATACACTGTAAAGTAGTCTGCCATATACTCTACTGCACACGTAACTACATGTATTCAGCCTGAAGATTAAAAAAAAAACAGATTGCAAGGCCAAGTATACACTGTACTGTACAGTTCAGAAACCAGAATGAAAATATGAGCTTAAATAATATGTGTATGTTAACACAATACAAAATGCTACATTGCCCAGGCTGAAAGATTCAGAGATTCAAATCTTGAGTGCCAGAGGATGATTACTGTCATGATCTCTGATACTGTTACATGTAGATGGTTTTAGTGTAGGTCTCTGGAAAACATGATCTAGTTTTTAAGTGTTACAAGCCATGATGGCAGGCCAGAAGACAGTGTTATAATTGTTTTGTATGCTCAAGCATGTGAACACTGTGTCTTAACCTTCTCATGACCAAGCATCATTGCAGTTCGCAGGGATGATGCAAACATTAAGGGAGATTTTTTTTCAAGGATTGGTGTTACTGTAATGCTGCAATGGCACATGCATATATGTTTGGCCTTAGGAGTTTTATGCTTGTTCCATGAACATGAAGCCATCTTGAATGTTATTCTTTATTACACACAACAACTAGACAATCATACAGTCTGTACGTATGAAAAACACCCCAGCAGTAATGAAATTTCAGAAATCCAGGAGAATACACTGTAATTACAGTATGGTCTTCATTGCACATTCTGATTACAAGCCATAAACTGAAGCTTGTTGAATGACTAATGATTGTAAAAGTTAAAAAAAAAAGGCAAAAAGCAGTGAACATACCACCTTATGATGCAAAAAAATAACTTTAAAAATTTTAGATAGTTCCACTTACCTTTGATCTGCTCTCATACAGTGATGGTCTCACTGACAGTTGTAATACTTGGGTGAGCTATCACTACAGTCTGTAAAAGGAGGCATATGCCGTACAATACTCAGTAGCTGTTTAGCACAACTATTTCAAAACAAAAGTAAGGATCCAAGCATTTCAAATACAATCAAGCAGGATAGAGATTTATGTTTTAACACCCCAAATACTTGCCTGGACACAAGCACTGTACTATGGAAAAAAACAACCTTTGAAGGTCATTTGTACATGATACACAGTAAATAAAGCAAGCCAACTACAGTGTAATTTAATTGACATATTACTGTATACTATGATTGGGATAAAAATATATACAACTATAAATTAGCTTTGTCTCTATTTCTTTTCTCATTGTAAAAAAAGTCAGGTCACTGATATGAAATCAAGCACACTTTATTGGACGGCAGCTGTGGCCAGAATTAATTTTGTACCACACGATTTTTTTTCTGTCGAGTTGGGGTTAACAGAATTAATAGTTGCATTACCACAACAGTAGGCACTTCAATGAAGATGTGAACACTCAAACTAAAAGACCCATCTTCAGCCTTGATGCATTACAGGGCTGTACACGC
>JAEMWC010000683.1:190000-207500 GCA_016490735.1 Pachyseris speciosa
TCATCTGATATATGCGTATCACTCAGTATGCTATAGAATTCTTCTTTTGAGGGCAGCTTCTGATTGAATTGATCGAAACTGTCCATGTAGTCGTAAGGATAAACACCTTTCTGTGCCATCAGATTAAGATCCTTTCCCTTGAACTCTTGTCAGGTGTATTTTAAGGCTTCTTTAGGTAGATTGCCTACAAGTTTTTCCAAACTAGAGCTCATGAACTGGAAACTATCAATGAATGTCAAGTGATTGCCAAGCATTAAAGCCATATACTTCTCCATGTTATTTGGGATAGCATTGATATTCATTTGACAGTCTTCATCTTTCTTGTTTTTGTAAGTGTGCTTCTTAACAATGGCTCCAATCTCCGGCATAATAAAATGACTATCATAGCCTCTTAGATTGTGAAATATGACTGGTATCTTTATTTCATCTGGGTTCACTCTGAGTTTCAGATTACAATCTTGGTGAGCAGAGCCTCTGTATTTACCAGTGATGTGACAATGATCTCGAACTCGGATATCTTTGTCAGTGTATTTTTTATCACAAATGTGACAAACTTTGGCTTTTCGGAATTTTTCTTCATCATCTTTAGTCATTTTCAATGGTTTGTTAAAATTTTTTTTCACAACATTCTTGCAATATTTGACTTCCTCCAACATAGCTTCCATGAATTTGTACACAGCCTTTTCACCTCTGTATATTGCTGCTGGTTTGCTATATTTATCGTCATAGCAACAAACTACTTTGTAACCATATCCACAGTCAGTATGCTTCTGATAAGCCTCTGTATATGATTTATCACTGTTGGGTTGGCAACCGTGTATTTTCTCAGTGATGGCCTCAAAGTCAGCATATATAACAAATGCTACCTGTTGTTGTTTATGAAAGTTGTTGAATTTCAGTATGTTGTTATCCTTGGTTGGCATCTTTATTGCTTGTGTGCCATTAACTTGTATGCAGTTGTCCTTGTGATCATTCAACACCCTTTCAGAGCTGAAGCATTGAAGACAGTGCATACAAAAGTGTTTTCTTTCTTTGTGCTTTGTTTGATTGTACATGAACTTATTGAAATCTTTGATTAGCACATAATGCTTGTTTTCATTTTCAGGTATTAGAAGCAGATTCAAGCAGTCTTCATATTTCTCTTTTGAAACAAAAATTGGATATGGCTGTCTATTCTCATAACCAAAAACATTGATGTTGATCTCATTTTGTTTCTCTATCGTGTTGTAATGCTTGGTTGCAACTGGGAATTCAACCCCTGAATAATCTAATGTATTGACAAATTTTCTGTCAGTCTTCTTTATTCTCTGTGGGTATTTGTCTTGAGGATTCAAGTGCCTGATATGACACCACATGAAGCACAGATCATCATCATTCTTTATGTTAATCAAACCCTTTGCACTGTTTCTGAGTTCATTCGGTAGTTTAATGTATGAGGAGCCCTTCATTGGCGCATATTTCACAACATTGAGGTAATGGCTGTCAACAGATTCAATTGTCCAACCTGAACCTTCAGATACTCAAACTGCAATCTTATTCATTATTTGGTCTTTTGACAACTGTAGTGATTCAGTTACTTCCAGATTATTCACAATTGTTTGAGCTACACTGTTGAAATATGCGGTTTTGTATTCTATTGCTCCGTCAGTCATTTTTGCGAATGTTACCTTTAGCGTTTCAACGAATTTGAGATCTTTAATTTCATTCAACAATTTTATAATATTATATGCAACAGCCTTTCTTGTGTTTTGCAGTTGCGCAAGCGGGTCTTTGTTATTTTTTATACTGATTTCAAAAGATTTTGTGAAACCTTTCAGAGCTTTCTCTGTTTGCTCTATTTTTGTTCTGGGTGTTGGAACCGGCACAGGCTTTTTGGCTCTCGGTGCTGGGATCGGTCTCTTTTTCAATTGTTCTATTTCTTCCAACCATTCTTTTGGTGGTGCTGGAAGTCTTTTCCTCTCGAAATAATCAACCAATTCTCTGACAGTTGGTCTTTTAGTTCTGGGTGAAGGAGTTGGTTTTTTAACCACCGTTTTGGTTCTTTGTACTGGAGTTGGTTTGGTATCATCAACTATAATAACTTTTGGTTTATTCTGTTGCTTCATAAGCAATTCTATGAGCTTAGATTTGCTCAGTTTTTTCAAACTTTTCTTATCCATCTTATATTATAATTAGATAATAATTTGTATGTTTTTAAATGATTGCGCATAAGAATTGTTTTAAAGAATTATTATGTAAACTATATTATAATGAGTAAGATTGAAATAAATGGATGTATTTACTATATTCACCCTATTTATAATTTGTATGCTTCTAATGAAGATGGTTACATTATAAATATAATAAGACAAGTACCTATGAAGACAACTGAGAACAATAGAGGTTATTTATTGTGTGGTGTCAGGAAACATGGTCAAAAAGGGTATAAAACATGCTTGACACATAGGTTTATTTGGGAGTGTTTTAATGGTCTGATAACTGAGAATAAAGTCATTGACCATATCAATAACATAAAAGATGATAACAGATTATGTAATTTACAGCTTATAACACAGAGTGAAAACACTTTGAAATCTGTTAAGTATCGTGACTGTTCAAATATTAAAAATACTATGAAAAATCCAAGATGTGTGAAAGCGACTAATATTGGTACAAAAGAAGTTTCATACTTTAGTAGTATGTATTGCTGTTCACGACATCTTGATATAAGTAATGCTACTATAAAAAGAGTTTGTGATAGAGTTGATTATCGTAAATCAGGTAAATCAAAGAAAGATGGATATTCGTATAAATTCGAGTATGTTGAGAAAGAAAATTTGCCAGATAATTACATAAAATCAGCTAATAAAAGACCGCAGAGAGTCTCAGATGAAGACAAAAAGAGTCACCATGCGTTGTCAATGAAAAAATGGACA
The DNA here is from genome assembly GCA_016490735.1 of Pachyseris speciosa. NCBI lineage: Eukaryota > Metazoa > Cnidaria > Anthozoa > Scleractinia > Pachyseridae > Pachyseris > Pachyseris speciosa. Next base: position 192,916 of record JAEMWC010000683.1, read on the forward strand.
AACAAAGAGTATAAATGTCCAAGATGTGATAAAGTGATGAAAAACAATAATAGACAATATCACAATAAAAAGTGTGAATAATTATTGTCCTTTTATATATATTCTGTGTTCTTCCATATGTTTGGTTATTTCGTGGATCAAATCTTCGAAACAATTGCTCATGGTGTACTTACACTTGTTTTTCACGTACATCTTTTTCATCATTATCTGCTTATTACTTACTGCGAAAATACCTGTTGGGCTTTTAAATTCAATGCAAAGAGCGTTATACCTCTTGGTTGGGTTCATCAGCATTAGATCACATTGTCCAGCCATATATCCTTTCTTATAACTTCTGATTCTCATGTTCGGGCTTATTTGATTTTCACCTAATCCGGGAATAATTAATGCGTCTTCATATTTCCTTCTGATAAATGATACAACACTGCTATGTAGATCATATTCATTTTTAATTGAAATTATATTATTTTTCATATATTATAATAAGTTATTTTTTATTTTTAATTGATTTTCGACCTGTGTGTAAATATAGTCAGGAATAATAATATTCTTGGCTACATAATAGCAAATAACAGATATACTGTAGGTCTCCTTCACATATATGTTAGATAATTTTCTCTTTATAATATGTCTTTTAAATCCTTGAACGGTATCCAACTGTTAAATTCGTCACTGTAACCCTTCCACTTCACCAAAGCTTGTTTCTTCTTGTAATCTCTGCGAATGACTTTATCAATACGGAAAACATCCTGTCTGGCTTTTAATAATTCAGCTTCATAAAAACTCCCTTGTATTTCTTCATCGTTGAGATCTTTTAGTTTGTAAGTGATTGGATTAGTGTATTGAATCTTATCAACTGTGAACACTTCCTCAGTCCAAATTGGAGTGTAACCCTTGTCGAACACATTCCGTTTCTACTTAGATATTCGGACCTTGTCACCTATTTTGAATTTCGGTTTCTGTTTTAATGTTTTCATATCACATACAAATTGAAGTAAACAGTTCCTTCATTCCTCTTATCAGATGCTTCAACGGGTGTCATCTTTGTGCTTAAATGTTTTGTGTTGTTGTACTGTTTCACTAATTTTGGTAACATGTCTAAATACTGTGTATTACCTTGAACAGTGAACTGCTTCCACATTTTGGACTTCATTGTCCTATTCCATCTTTCAACTACTGATGACTTCTCTTCATTCTCAGTTGAGTACATCTGTACACTATGTTTCTCTAGCAAGTCCTTCAAGTGTTTGTTGTAAAACTCTTTACCTTTATCAACCCATAAATACTGTGGTTTTCTGCCTTCCTTGAATATTGTTTTGAATGCTTCAGTGACAGATTCACCTTTCTTATCCTTCAATGGGACAATCCAACCATATTTGCTGAAGACATCAATAACCATAAGAAGATATCGATAACCTTTATTCCATTTACTGAACTGTTGCATTTCAACTAGATCACTTGCCCATATTTCATCAATTTTATTTACAATCACACGCCGCCGAGTGAAATTTCGTTTTATGGGTGCATGTAATTCATCAGCTAGTTTTTCTTGCCAGTTTTCTTCACTCGACGGCTTTTTCCGTTTTTTGAAACACCAAGACCAAGTTTCTGTTTTTTGTCGATTAAGAATCTAGCTGTTTGACCCCATTTTGGCATCTCACCATATGGTATCTGATCTAGTGACTTGATCATTGTTCTATCACAATCACCTTTGTCTTTTTTCATGTCATAACAAATATCATGATAAGCTGCTATTTCATCTACTTTATTGTAAGGTAGGACATTCCATTTTAACACCTCTCCAGTCAATGGATCATATTCCAGTTGTTCATCCAATGGATTATAAGGTCCCATATATTTATACTTACTTGGAGTCCAACCTGCTTTTGGTTTAGGAAGCTTGCCAATAACCTTATGAATATCAATAGCACCACCGCGAGTATAATCAATGCCTTTGATATCTGTTTTATGGGTTTGTCTCTTGTCAGCACGCTTTGGTCGTATTTTTGTACTTAAATCAAATAATGCTTGTTTTCCAACTGAACTAATAGTCGGCTTTGCTAGGGAAAGTCCTTTGTCAATCAAATACTGTTGATTTTTTGGATTTCTGAGAGCTTCTGAAGCGTCATATCTTCCAGCTTGCAATGCCTTTTTACCAATCATTGGAGCCGCATGACCAAGCAAATCTAATCCAGTTGTTAATAATGTTGATCCTATGCCCGCCCCTTCAGACGGGCTAATTAGTTTCCCCGATTTCTGACAAATTTAGTCTTTGTGATTCCACATTCAGCACAAGTACATTTCATCACAGTTCGACCATTTTTAGTCTTCTGATATCTTTCACTTCCTGGTACACATTCAGTGACTTTCTTCTGTTTCACACAATAAGACTTCATATACCAATAGGTTAGATATTTTCGAAGTAATCTATAATGAATCTGTAATTGACACTTGTGTCTGTGGGATCAAAATCAGCATTATGTATTGTGTTCAGAATCGATCTGCCTTTTTGTCTCTCGAGAAGATAGTACAAACACCAATATCCACACCAGACTGAATCTCTTTCTTGTATCTCATCTCCAGAGTATTCAAGTTGTTTTCCACTTGTAGCCATGTACTTCTGTACTTCTGTTGGCATCATTAAACCAAATGAGTCAAAGTATTCACAGTATTTATCCCCATTGCGATAACAAACCCAGTGAGTGCCAGGTCCAATCTTACTGTCAAGATTGACTATTCAACATTCATTGTTTTTGATTTGTCTCCTCGTCGGCAGATTGTCTCTTGAAAATACTCCTCTGAAATGTTTTATTCCAAGTTGTTTAACCCAATTGATTAAATCGAAGTTGGATAAGGGTTTGTTTACAAAATGGTTCCCAGAATTGGGATTGAATTGAATGGACTGTCTTTGCCTAACAGAAGCCCTTTTCCCTTTTTTTGTCTTTTTTTTTTCATTCCATAACCGATTGGAACGTGAACATCTAATGACCGTCTTGGACGGCTGCTTTCAACATGCAAACCTTTTCCAGTTAATTTTCTGATTGCTTCTATAGCCAAAGGAATTCCAATACTGGCGAGTATTGTTCCAATACCCTTTCTAGTCTGCGCTTTTGTTGGTTTGATAACAACGTCTCCACCATACTGCATTTTTTGAATAATATCTGCCATCTGTCTCGTATTCAATAAATTTCCTACATTCAATAATTGGGATAAATTGGCATTAGGAATAAGAAATCCTCCACTTTTTTTCTTCCCAAATAGTTTATCAACACCGAGACTTGCTAATGAAGAAAGAGCACCTGTAGCCAATGCTGGAGCCGCTTGAGCTACTGCTTTACCTGCATAAGGCAATAGTCTTGTTCCAAGTGAAAAAAGACTGGAACAAAGAGAGCCTCCTTCTACAACTGCTTTTCTGATTTGATTTTTTGATATCTTGATGTCTGAACCTTTTCCTGATCTTCTTGATTTCATCAGTTTGTTGATTTGTGTCTTAGTCAACATTAGCTGATCATTTCCAGACAATTCACTATGTGTCAACCTGATTGTTACAGGCGAATTTGTTGCATAAGCTTTTTCTAGCTTTTGTTTCTGACCCTGTGAAAGTTTCACTCCATGAGGATGTCAAGTAGTCATATAATATATGTTTATACTAAATTGTATTTAATACAAACAATCATTTAATTTAATTATTTAATTTATTTAATTTATTTAATTATTTATTTAATTTATTTAATTTAATTTAATTATTCCATTTACATTGATCTCAGAATTAATTTTCCATCAGTCTTTCTCATCTCAATATCCTGCTCATAGAGGACCAATGCATACACACTGTAATCAGCATTTGTTCCATCACTCAAAGTGTATTTGAAAGTCAGTTTTGTCATTCCATCTTTTATGTCCTGCTTCTGTTTTGTCAGATCAAAGTAAATGAAAGGGAATATTGTACCAAAGTTTCCTCTTGTGAGAAGGGTACTTTCACTGAAATCATTTACAGCTTGAACATATTTCAAAACATCTCTAAATACTCTTGTTGGTTCTGTCGAGGGTTTATAATGAACCTCTGGATAATCATTTCCATTGCCAACTTCAAGATAACAATCAGTCAAAGTTCGGTTATTTGCAACTGAAAAGGTGTTATAGAGAAATTTATTGGCTGTCTGAGATGCATCACTTGCATCATTGATGATGAATACAAAGACATGCCTGGGTTTGTTTATTCCTGTGGAAATACGGAAATTGGCAATCTGTTGTCTTGTTGAATTGCCTCTCTCAACCATTTCTCTCATGTAAGTCCACTTTCTGTTGTCAAGATACTTGCTCATGTATAAGGACTTTCCCGTAGAATTAAAAATAATACGAGGAACAATTAGCTGGAATTTAGTTAGTACCACACGACATTCATCAGTAGCTTGCCAAATCAAATTGTCATCACTCTCAAGTGTTAGGTTCACCTCTACTTTTGAGTTAGGCATGAGTTCATCCCAAAAGCTCTTGAAAAAAACGTATCTGTTCAATGCTATCTCTGCATTTACTTCACCATTTGCACCATTCAACAGTGCTTTGCGAGCTGCGAAACCTTTGTTATAAGTAGCCACCTGAGCAACTCTGTTTTCAGCTTCTCTGTTGTCGTCAAGATAGAAGAACTCATTGGTTCCCTGACTTACAGCATAACCCTGTGAATACTCAAGCAATGACTTAATATTTGTGGCTTGGTTGGCATCTCTGCATTCATAAACATCAATACCATTCATTTTTACATTAAGGTGTTTATAAGAGCGTGAACTGAATTAACGATACCATTTCGATCTGCAGCAGCAATGTGGTCTCCATCTGCAAGCTTTTTTACAATGAAAATAACATTAAAACGGGCATTATACCAGTCAAATGGTGTAGTCTCTCCACTGTTATCAACAACGAAACGAAACCTGTTTTCCTCTGATGAGCATTGTTTGCTACTACAGTATTAAGTGCTGTCTCTAGTTCGAACACTACATCTTCATATCTTTCGATATATTTTGAGTCACGATAGTTTGACATATATTATTGTGTTAGATAAAAGTTAGTTTTATTTGATTTTACGCGGTCGGCCTCTCTTTCTTTTGATTAAACCACCAGTCTGGCTCACACTCTCAGTTCCACTCTTGTTTCCACTTTTTCTCTTTTTCAAAAGTTCTATGATTTTGTCACCAGCTTTTTTGCCAGCATGTTCACCAATTGTTGTGGCTGCTTTTTTTCCAGCTGTTTTGATCATATCAGTCACAATACCTTCACCATGTTGTTCATATTTTTTAAACTCAAACCGTTTCATATACTATTAGGTTTTATAATTCCACACCTCTCAAGAATAACTCAATATACCAATCTATCCCATTTAAATCAACTGGTTGTCTAGAAGAGTCTGTGACATAAAAGCGTATTGAGCTGATTGTATGTGTTGAGACAGGATTCCATGAAAGAAAACGAGGTTTGTAAGTGAAAGGTAAACTTCTAACGAGATCTGTGACTGGAATAACAGCGATTGTATTTGTGCTATTTCCATCAACAATGCTATCTATCACCATATCACAATTGATATAAATTTCATCTACTCCTCTTGTAATATCAGGTAGATTTGTTCCATATTCTGTGGCTGAAACTAATTTTGAATTGAAACCGATAAGTTTTCTGAAATCAAGATTTCTCAGATCCACTCGATAGTTTTCATCAAGTTCAATCAAAATGCGATATGTTGACAAAACGAAATACATGTTAATACCATACTTGAATTTTGATTTGTCTGTTTCAGATGGATTCAGTACATGGCTGTTTTTTCTCATATACTCATGAATGTAACTATTGATATCGTCGTATGAATACATCCCGTCAACGAATGTTATTGTTTCCCAGTTTACACCTTTGTCATAGCTATATTTCATTTGATTATTCCCAAAAAATTCTCTGATATTGTACCAACTGTATGTCATATTGATAACATTCACAGCCATTTCATATTTTAAATCATTCGTTAATTTAAGAGGTGTATTGAATCTTTTTTCAAAATCATGACTCTTACTAACACCAATTTTGTCTCTGTTTTTACTGTTGAATCGTAATGAAATTTCTGTCATATACTTTTACATTAGATATTTCATCATTATTTTATTCAACTCACCGGTTTTCAGGATTCCCAGTCTGTTCAATGTATGCAATATTTTTGTGAATTCATTTTGAACATTTTTGCTGTTGTTGCCGGCTGAAATAGATCCACCAAGCAACTGCAGTCTTGAAAGCATGTCACCCAAAAATGCATCCCTTGAACCCATTGCACCTCTTCTCCTTCCCATGCCTGAACCGATAGTTTGTGCACCTTCCTCAACGGCGCCAATTCTTTTTCGGTACTTTTGCATTAGTTTGATCCTTTGAGTCAATTCATATATCTTTTCTTTATTTTTATCCTTATTTGTTTTGGTTGTTGATAGATGAGCTTTTTGTCTTCCAAGTTTTTTGGTTATTTCACCAATATTGCTGTTATACTCATTGATGTCGATTGTACCATCCATTATCCTATTTAAAATTGTTGTTGGAGGAGACAATTCATATTCCTGTAATACCTTAACCTCATCAAGTGAGAAACCTTTGTCAAGATTTGACTTATACTTTGGTTCTGTTTCAGTCATCATTTTAGGTTTGTAATCAATTGGTAATGTTGTTTTCATAGGTACTGATTCAGGTAACGTGTTTAATAGCATAAGATCTTCAAAACCAGATGTCAAGGCTTTTTGATTTTTTTTTTCAACTGTTCAATGACTTCATCCTGTTTTTTGTCGACACTTTCTTTCACACTCTTCTGGACATCAATAGAGGGTTTCAGTTATTCTAATGTTGTATCATATGCATCCTGTTTTCTGTATTCATAAGTCTTGATAACATCACGAACTTCTCTTGTTTTGTTTCCAGCTTCAATTCCACTTTTAAGAAGCCTTTTCATTCGTTCTATATCCATATACAATTGTGTTAGACTAATCTAAACTATTAACATATGGAAATTCCAAATTATGATATCGTTCATAATTCAAATAATTCATTCAGACAGTTGTATCCGTATATGCCAAAAGATACATTTAGAATGTTATTGGCTGGTAATTCTGGATCTGGAAAGACAACATTGTTCATGCATCTGATTATGGAACCATTGGTTATTATGATCAGATACATCTTTATGCAAAAAAATTGGATCAAGACAAGTACAAATATCTTCGGAAAGTCATGGATGAAATAAGCAGTCACATTGGATATCCTGCCTTGGTTTGCAGTCAAGAAGAGATATTGCCAGTTGAACAAATAAAAGACACAGATTTGCAGCGATTGGTTGTTTTTGATGATTTCGTGACTGACAAGAAAGAAGATCAGATAATCAGCTATTTCATTCAGGGAAGACACAAGAACTGTTCAGTCATATATCTCACACAATCATTCTATGGCTGTCCAAAATCAATCAGACTGAATTGCAGTCACTTCTGCATTTATGATTTCCCATCCTCAAGAGAAAGGAACTTGATTGCACAAGAACTTGGAATCGACAAGAAGAAATACATTGAAGCAACCAAGAAACCATATTCCTTCTGTTATGTTGACAAGCCGATGAAGACAATCAAGAGAAATTTTTATGGTGCAGTTTAATCTAATCTAATATTATATGGCAACATTCAATCCAAATATATATGAAATGATTCCTACAAAAGGTAAAAAAAATAACAATGGCAACAATGGTGGCAATGGCAACAATGACAACAATGGTGACAATGGCAACAATGACAACAATGACAACAATGACAACAATGGTAATTAGATAGATCAAACTTCACTGTGTTATCTAATCTAATATTATATGGGAGTTTTTAATTCTCCACAAGATCAAGATAAAACAAAAACTGGTGAAAGAGGTCCAGCAGGTCCAATTGGTCCCAAAGGTGAAAAAGGTGATAGAGGTCCAAAAGGTAATACAGGTCCTGTTGGTCCAAAAGGTGATAAACGTGATAAGGGTGATACTGGTGCTAGAGGTCCATTTGGTTTTAAAGGTGAAAAAGGTAACACTGGTCTAAGGGGTCCAAAAGGTGATAAAGGTGATACAGGTTTTGGAATTAGATTTACACATGATGGTAATTATGATATCCAAAACAAAAAAATGAGTAATGTAGCAGAACCAACTGCTGACAAAGATGCTGCCACAAAGGTGTATACTGATGACCTTGTTGTTTCATCATTCCTCAATGCGAAGGAGTATGTTGATACTGAAATTGCAAGCTGCTTGAAAAGAGATGGAACTGACCCAGCTGAGGGTGATCTGAACATGGATGACTACAAAATAACAAATGTTGGGGCTCCAACTTCTGACAAAAATGCCACCAATGTGAGATATGTCAATGATGCTGTGTTGTCAATTGAAGGAAAAGATTGAACCCATTCAAATTCCTTCTTGAAGATATATCAAAAACAACTATTCTTAGAAATGCAAATGATCTCAAATTGGAAAATTTTAATAAAAGCCCTTACTCAATAAATAAAAAAGCCTTGTCTTTTGTCATTCCTACTGCTGGTCTTACAACTGTTCTTCGTTTTGATTTGTCACAATTGGAAGTTTCAAGATACACTTTTGCTGTTGAGTTTTATACTGACGGTAATCCAAATAATGCAACAGTTGATGATGACAATTTGTCGTCTAATTTGATTGAAGGAAAGGATTCGATAAAAAGAGCATTCCCAAAGACTCATCTTGTTGATGGTTATCTCAAGAGAATATTCTTCCTTGAAAAAACAAGTCATGGTTCCACATCAATGGAGTTATTGTTGATTTCACCATATTCACAAAATAATAAAAAACATTATGTTGTAGTTTATGGTGTTTACGGATTTTCAAATATCATTTTATCACATATTTACGATCCTGTTTTTGAAATAGAAGAAGGAAGAATTGTATTTAATAATGAGGTTAAAATGAGTTTTCATAGAATAGTCAATGTTGCACGCCCTATATTGGGTCAAGAATGTGCAACCAAAAAATACGTTGATGATGCTGTCACATATCTGTCGACAAATAAAGCGGATAAAACATATGTTAATTCTGACTTTGTGAAAAAAGATGGAAGTGTTGCGATGACTTCTGATTTGAATCTTGGAGGTAACAAATTGACTAATGTAGCAGCGCCAACAGCAAACAATGATACAGCCACAAAGGGGTATGTTGATACTGAAATTGCTGGAATTACTGGCATTGATGTTTCACCATTTCTTAAAAAAGATGGAAGTGTTGCAATGACTGGTGATCTTGACATGGGTGACAATAAAATAACAAATGTTGGATCTCCAAACTCTGATAAAGATTCTGCCAACAAAAAGTATGTTGACGACCTTGTTCTTTCAGCATCTGGTACTCAACGCAACCCATTCGCTTTTCTGTTAAAAGACATATCCAAGTCTTCAGCAGTTAGTGATGCAACAAACCTTTAAATTGAGAATTTTGATAGATCACCATACCATATAAATAAGTCCTCATTGTCTTTTATCATTTCACATAGTGGTAACTTTACATCCAAAATTCGTTTTGATTTGACACCTTTGACAAAAGGACGGTACACATTTGTCACTGAGTTTTACTCACCATCTGACCCTAGAAGTGCAACAATTGAATTAATCATTCGGTCTATAAACTTACGTGAGGTGGGACAGCCGTTTCAAAAAGATTTCCTCAAAACTCCACACGTTAATGGTTACATGAAAAAACTTTTCCAGATAGAAAAAACCAGTGGTGGTCAAGCGGCGATTGAGGTGGAACTTTCCAGCACAGCTCCTGCGTCTAACACCAAAACACATATCATCGTTTATGGGGCCTATGGCTATCATACCAATTTGTCTTACTTTGTGCACGACCCAGCGTATGAAATTGAAAACGGCCATGTTGCGTTTGGTAGTAATATTGACATGAAACTAAACAAAATCCTCAACCTGCAGGATAACCCCTCAAACCCACAAGATGCTGTAAACAAAAGTTATGTGGACCAGAGGTTGCAAACCAAACTCGATACGATTGCACAACAAAATCTAAATATGAACAACAATGCCATTACTGATCTTGCTCCACCCGTCAACGCAGACGATGCGGTGACAAAACTTTATACTGACGAATATTTTCTCCGACGAGACGGTTCGACTGCAATGTATGACGATTTGTCGATGGGTGGAAATAGAGTGACGAATTTAGCGGACCCTTCGAATGAAACTGATGCAGTGAACTTCAGAGTTTTGAATCGAGCTGGAATAGCTATGAGAGCAAACACTTTATTATTGAATGGAACAAATGCGATGGCAGCGGACTTAAAACTTGGAGGGCATAAAATCATTAACTTAAAAGAAGGAACAAATAAAACCGATGCCGTAAATTTAGATCAATTAGAAAAAAGTCATATTTCATCTGCTTCTCATCCTAAGAATGCTTTCAAATATTTGATGAATGATATTGATGAAGTCAGTACTGAATATGGCTTGAAAGTCAATGGATATGTCAATTTACCTCGTTCACCGCATTTGATTTCAAAAAAGGTCATTGATATAGACTTGAATAAAGAAGCCAATCATATTTACAGAGTTAGAATTGGATTTAATATGTACACAATAAAAGATGGAAAATACACTTTCATTCTTGAATGGCTATTTTCTGATTATGAAGGAATGAATCTCAGTACTGTAACATTCAATGCAACTGGTGGAATTACAATTCATAAAACTGTAGGGAGAAAATTTGATAACAGAAATGAAGATCATTCGAGATATTTATTATGGATTGAAAAACCATCAGCAAGTTCACCACCTGAATATTTATATTGTACGATTCATATTAATGCTAACCCAACTTATCCAAATAAGTACAAAGTTCATTGTGTTGCATATGGTATTGATTTTGAAGCTGTAGACGTTCCATCAAGTGTTTACGACTTCACTGAAGCTTATAAAATCGTGAATGAAACAATACAATTACAAACTGATTTGAATTTGAATGGTTTTGATGTGAAAGAAAATGAAAATTGGTTGTTTGGTGGAGACAATGGTGAATTGACAATGCTAAATAATATTAATATGAACAGCTATTTAATAAAAGAGGCTAAACTTGGTGGTGATTTAAATCTAAATGGCTATAGAATTCATAATAATAGTTTGAATCTATTTCGTTCAAGCGTTACAGGTGTAATTATGGAAACAGCTTTCGATCTCGGAGGATTTGCTCTTTACAGGCCGAAATTAGGAGGTAATTTAGATTTGAATGGGAATAGAATAATCGGCCAAACACTTTTCATAAATGCCTTCGTTGAAGCCAGTCAAGGACATAATAAGTTTACTTTGAAGCCTGTATTAATTGATGGGGGAAAACAGATGGTTGTTTTAAACAATTTTTATTTCAAACGTTTTCACATAATTCAAAACGCTGACCCTGGAACACTCGAATTTTCAAGCATGAGAGAAGGACAACCAAGGACGATAATGTTTAGGCGCCACACTATTAGTAAAACTTCCAATGTCACAAAAGTTGACGTCAATCAACAATTAAATCAAGGCTTATTATTCATTAACTATTTACACCCCAATTCAAATGCTTTTTATTTGTCCTTTTTGCTTGAATTTATTATTAACTAGTATAATAGTCTTCATAAATTAATCTAAATTAATATTATAATGGGAGTATTAAATCAAGATAATACAAGAACTGGTGAAAGAGGCCCTAAAGGTGATAAAGGTGATAAAGGTGATAAAAGAATTGGTTTTACATTAACAAAAGATGGTCACTTTGATCTTGGAAACAAACATTTGACTAATGTAAAAGCAGGTAATGATTCTGATCATGTTATTATCAAATCACAAGTTTCTGACATTGTCAGAGATAGTTTTTTGGATTTATGGGTTTCTGAATTCATCAGATTATACTCTAAATGTACTTATCAAATCGACAGAGCGAATAATAATTTTTTAGATATGAATGCAGACAGAAAAGTTGAAACATTGTACGATCTCTCGAATGAAGAAAATAATGCAATACAATCAACTTTAAACATAAGACCCACTGTTTGTACCAAAGCTAATAAGCATAATGGTCGTTATTATTTGGACTTTAATGGATCACAGAGAATGATAAGTCAAATCAATTTAAATAATGATGTTGTTAATATCTTCATTGTTTATAAATTAAATTCAAATACAGGTGGAAATCCATGGAAAAATGGGCTTTTTGGTCATGATAATGGAGGTTATGATGAGTTTGTCAGCTATTACAATGGTTCAAATTTAGCTATAAGTGGTGTTGATCAATCAAATTGTGTATATTTTGGTCCAGCAGCATCTATACAAAGTTACAGAAAAAATAGCAGATTATTCAGTAAATGATTTGGGTCAAATAAATGTTTGGCACTGCTTGTCTGTTCACTGGGATAATTTATCTTCTCCTAATACAAACAAAAGTAAAATCTATTGGAACAAAAAACATATTGGAAGTTTTACATCTGCTAATAGAACTGGTAGTCAGCAAATGACTTTTGGTCATTTGGATCCTAGCTCTATCGCACCTCTTGACGGTAGTGTTATTTTTTTCTGTGTGTACTTGGATTTCATGTTAGATGAAAAAACAATTTTGGATCATCATCAAATTTTAATCCAACGATATAGTATATGATAAAAGACATGATAAAATATGTTGGACATTCGTTCAAAGAAACCAAAAAACAATATCCTTATATTGACGACTCAATACTTAAATCATGCCTTGTATACCAATTTTTACACCACAAGCATTTCAATGAATTGCAAACTATTGAAAACATATTACATGCTCATAAGGATATCGGACTTATTGGTCCCGGAAATGGTTGTTTTACACGATTTCTTGAAAGAACACTTGGTTGGATTGATACATTACAAACACATGGCATACTTCATGATGCTTTTGGAAGATTCTATGTCAGTTGTTCACTTGATCGAGGATATTGTTATGCTTTATCAGAAAATGCAACATCAAAACTAATGAAAAGATCTCCATTATGTGGTCAGATCTCTGGAATACTTTATTGTATATTCAAGAGAATAGTTATATAAAATATATGTATGAAAGAGCGAAAAAGCATATTCAGCTGGAACCATATTTCAGGTGAATTAACAAAAGATAAGATAAATGAATTAAAAGCCTATTACCGAACATATCACAGAAAGTGTTGGGCTCATAAACAGGCGGTTAAACGGTTCAAAAAATGGAAATTACTGGGGAATTCCTTGTCCATCATCTTTGCAACTGGAGGTCTCGCCACAAGCGTTGCAACAGGTGGTGTTAGTTTGGTAGCCATCAGTACAGCAGCACTTTTGATACAAGGGTGGATGAAGCATAAAAACCTTGATTTGAAAATCCAAAATTGCACATATGCTTATCAAAGCTATCAACATCTACTCAATTCAATAAAAGACTAGTTGAGAAGTGGTGATTTTGATGCTTCAAGTATACAAATCTCAATGAAGAATATCGATGATTATGTGACTGATAATAGTCCAATTATTGATAAGTACCTACTGAAATATGATGAAAAATTCACTGCTTGATAATACGAATAATCTTATCAAATCTCAACAATAGAATCTCAACCCAATATCGATCATAAAATCCAAGCGTCTTTTTTGATCCAGTAACTATTATTTTATCAAATGGAAGATCAAGCATTAAAAATATTTGCTTAAGCATAAATTTAGTGCTAATCATTCTTTTTCGATTCTTATTTACCAAAGGGAGGATAGTGTCTATCTCTTCGAATATTTTCAATATTTTACCCTTATCTTTTACAGAAATTTGAAATCTATTCTTGCGACATATTTTATTTATTACATTTTCAATATGGTACTTCCGGTGATATACTGATTTCCGCTTTATTTTATACATATTATTATGAAAGTCAACGTACTCTTTACAATAATCATAACCATGAACTGAACCACAATTTAGACAAACATTTTCACCATTATCGTTAAACATTTTCTGATTATCACAGCAAGGTGCTTTCACACTTTTAACAACTTTAACCAATTGCTGATCACAAAAAGGACATGACAATTCTCCCATATTTTTCAATTCATAGTGAATTACTGAATTACAACTCATTTCTATACTATTATATGAGATTTTATTGTTATGTAACCATCCAATGAGGTCACGTGAGAAATAATAGGTATAGGCGATGACTCATTTCCTGTTTTTCCGAGAATGTCGCGCTTGGTGATTTTTCCGAGAATGTCACGCATTTTAATACGAGATCAAAAATGTGCTGACCTTGGTTCCATCAGATTGAACAACTATATATTCCAGAATACGAGATCATTTTGCTAAAACACCCCTAAATTAATTTTTGATCTGGTACCCCCAAACACTATACTACTCTACAAGCTTTTTATTTATTCACCATTTCAATGTCTTACATGTCTATAGATTTAATTCTGTACTAGATGTTGTTTGCTTAAAAATATAGTAATCAAATTAAAAATTATTTGAGATATCTGCTAGTAGGATCTCTTCATAGTCAAAT
>JAEMWC010000683.1:212500-250000 GCA_016490735.1 Pachyseris speciosa
TGTAGCATGGACGGTCACCTGGACACTGGAGTATGAACAACGATTAACTACTTTGCATCACAAAAAAAGCAATATTGAACTTAACGACAGCACTTTTCACGTTGTCAGTTTAAAATGTGAATGTAAACGTTGACAATGAAACTGATATTTTATTTATGAACAACTGGCGCTTTTGTGATGAGCATCGACCGTTATATATGAGCAAAGTCCAAACATCATGGGGGACTTTTAAGTTTGGAATACAAGATGCAAGCTGGAAATGGTGGCCTAATCTTTTCCTAATGTGACGTCAGCACGTGCTGTATAGTAAGAAATAATACTCTTCAGAGCCAATCTTTTAACACCTGTAAAAAAGTAGGCAGTGTATCCTTATTAAGCTTAAAATGATCCGGTTACCTTTGCTTCAGTTTTTTTTTTCTTTTTTTTTTATTTAAGTATGCACTTACACTTTCTACTTCCCATCATCCTTTTAAAACTTTGATGAAACGATTAAAGAGTGATAAAATTAAAAACCGCAACATTAACATGGTAGCAACTCCTTAAGTTACCTTGATATCGACTGGTAAGAGACAACCTCAAGCGAATCAAATTATTAAGACAGTCGCTAGCTAGAGGCATCGTTTTATATATCTTAGAAGTATAAATTGACTCACGTGGACATTGCCGGGGGATGCACTGCTGTGATTCTGAGCTGTTTCCAATGCAATTTCTCCCGTTATGCGCTGGTACAGGATTGTTGCAAAGGCGACTGCGCGTCTGTAAGTCTCCTCCGCAATTCCCAGAACAGTTTGACCATCCTCCCCAATTGCTCCAACCACCATGCACTTTTGGAAAGAAGGCAACATCATTCTGGGAAAATTCATACATGTCCAATACTCTGACATAATGAGATTCATAGTATGTCACAATAGACACCACAAAGTGTCACAAAGTGTCCCGTTCTTGATGTGTCACAAAACTGTTACTATTTTGTTAAGAAATATGGTTTGGGGACACTTTGTGGTGTCTATCACAAGGTATCATGAATCTCATTATGTCGGAGTATTGGACAACCCTCGAATTTTGTTCATAGACGTTTGCTGGGGCACTGGAATGTGGACTACGATTAATTTGCGTCAGGGATAAAGACAAAACGAATATCGAACAGTCAAAGTTGTAGCGTTCTCACTTAAAAATTACAGTCTAAACGTCGACAGTAATCTTTAAGTTACTTTATGAATTACTGACTTTTTGTGGGGCATCGACTGCTTGAATTAATCATTAGGTCTCCCTATAATTAAGCATTGCGGCGCCTGTATAACTGGCTCTTTGAAGGGCTGGTTAAATGTACTGGGTAATGACCTAACTCGTTGTTGGCGTGCGGAAGGTGAGTGTCCATATGCATGCATTTGTACAAATTGTTAAACTAACTTCCTTAACAACTTTTCATGAGGTCTATATTAAACTTTGGAGTTGGGATAAAATCAATATATAGAAAATTGAAGTTTTCCTTATGAAATCTTTTATGCTAACAGCTGTCGAATTGTGCGATTGGCTTATTGTCTGACAGAATTTATTGTTTGTTTGGTTGGTTGTTTATTTACTTATTATCCTTAGCTTGAGCGTACCTGGACAAGGTTGAGTGTTGCACTGTTGCGTTTCATAACTCGTTCCTTGGCAAGAGCGACCACCATGTTGGGGAAATGGATTATCACACGTGCGCGAACGGACTTGAGTCCCTCCATTGCAGGGCCTGTTGCACGGAGAATACCCTGACCACGGACTCCATTCGCCGTTAATTGGTGCATGTTGTGATTGAGTTCCTGAGTGAACGTTCCAAACAGTTACAATGCACAGTAAATAGGTATTTGGATAAGTTATGAAACACGTCAACGAGCGTTTGATATAGCTTCTCAATCTACTAAAATGTTTTAGAAAACTTCAAGACAAAGGTTCACCCAATTTTATGATTACATATCCAAACCTCCCTTAAAGTAGTGATTTCTAGAATAGTATACCTTAATTTTAAAGATACGGAAACGGACACATAATGTATAATTTCTATAGACATATCCCTTTGGGATTAAAATACGCAGGCCATGCACTTGTAAAGGAACATTGCCAAGTGGCAAGAAGTGGTAAAAAAAGATCCAAATGTCATTGGCTATTCAACAAATAAAATTAGTCAAGTGCGTTATTGGTAACCCATAAAAAATTAAGCTGGAAGTCATTTCTGGTACTGTGTTTCCGTGGTCACATCTGGACATAATTGTATGGTGCATATAATGTACATGTGTATCGAGGCTATCGCCAATAAGAATAGCTCCACCATGTATAAGTGATAGCCTGTCGCAACTATTAAATCTGTTTTCAGGATGTCTCCTTCACACGTACGGGAGCATCCAGTTAAAGAGGACCAGTTAGCAACAGGCATCAGCTGACCGCAAGTTCGACAATGGCAACAGGGAAGGAGACTATAACATAATTTGGAACTTTCAAATATAAAGCATCATTTCCAGGTTCCAGGAGTAAGTGATATTTTCAATTGAAGTCAGTTAATTATTTGGATTGTTAGAAAATCTTGGCTTTGCAGTCCTTCAATTATACTATGGTGCAAATTATAACTATTTTCTAAGATGATTCCTCGCAATTGCGTGGCGAATACTTACTTGGCATAATTTAAGGCGTCATTCGGCTAGCTAGTGCAGCCACACATGAAAAACATGGCTGGTTCAGTGCACCGACACTGAGCTCCGTCATTTGGCAAATGGCTCCATATCACTAACGACCATGGGCATACCATATGTTTTCCAGTCATTTTAAACAACTAATCTTAGCCTTTGCTTGAGAAAAGACTGATTTGATTTCTTTTCAAATGAAGAATTATCTTCGCAATTGTGAATGCAGTTTATGCAATTGCGAAAAGAAGCCTGAAAAAAATTCAGGACTTCAACGTGGTTTGAACCCGTGACCTCGCGATTACCGGTGTGATGCTCTAACCAACTGAGCTATGAAGCCACTGACGTTGGGAGCAGGTCAATTGTGGGTTTATATGTTCCCGTGAAAGAAATGTATTGAATCAGCCCACCTATTACTACTTTGAAGCAACTCCACCGGCCAACACAACAGCAAAAAACCTCTAAACCAGAAGAAACAAACTCGAAACAAAACAAACAACCAAGCACCAGGGCTCGCCCCGAGGCAGGTGTCTTCATTCAGGTTTGGCACTCAGCTCCTGAAGATTTTTGTAATGTTCGTTGTTTGAAATGCAATGGTTGCAACGAAGACGTTATTTGTCTTAGAACCGGATCCCCACCTCCCTATTAAATTGATATGGATGATCGTCCTGCTCGGGTGTGGGATGTGGAGTAACGCGGCTGTATTAGAGAAAGGCGCGCAAAGGGTGTGGGTGGTAAAGCTATGACAGAGTGGTTGAAGCGGCGCACCATAAGGCACGCGCTTGTCGCAGAAATTGACAGGTGGTTGGTGAATAAGGATTCCATAGATTATGGGCTAATGTGCTGCGTACGTGAACAGGTGCAATATGACATACCACCATGGAAACACATTCTGAACACGAGAGATAACAGCGAATGCGCTTTTATTATGTACAGTGTTTTGCATTCCCTTCAACCAGATGAAAAAGATTGTATGAACAGGTTTTTGAGTAATCAAGGCTTTTTCAATACATTTGCTGAAGCCATGCAGGCGCTTTATTAGAGAAATGGGGTGTGTGGGTAAGAGCGATGGCAACACATGATTTGTTGCGCTACAATGTCAGGCAAGCCCTGATCACAGAGATTAACAAGTGGTTGGGGAAAAAAAGAAATGTGGATTCTCCCCACAGAATTAAGATTCGCCACGTGCGCGAATTGTTGAGGCAGGATATGACACCCTGGCAGTACATAAAGAAAACGAGGGACAACAATTTTATTGACGAATGTGCTCATTGTTGTTTAATGGTCGCTTATTCTCTTCCCAAAGAAGAAAAAGAGTTTATGGATAAGTGGCTGACTGATGAAGGGTTTTATGATACAGTCTATTGAACAAATGGGTGACAAATAAAAATGGACAACAAACGGTACATTATATACCGAAAGTTAGTTTTAAGAATAAACAAGTGGCTCAAGACGTTGGAAAAACTTAACCTCCCTGAGGAGTATGATTCAGTTCTTTTTGTGCGCCACTTCTTGCAGAACAATAAATCTCTCTGGTTCTATATCAAGAAAACAAAAATTATTCACAACATCTTTCTTGATTTTGTTTTCAAAACACTTAATCGTCTTAAACCACCCGGAAAGGAATATCTGAGGCGTTGTCTGCACAATGATGGGTTTTGGGAAATACTTTATTAAAGATAAATTGACCTTTTGGTGAAAGTCAACAAATCTCCACCCGAGTTGCGGAGGAAAATTTATCCAAAACCAATTGAAAGACAAAGAGATGGGTGCTCCCCTTTTGCGGTTCATTTCTGCACTTGTCTTTAACGAGGGACGGGCTTTTGAACAATAGCACCCTTTGATAAATGGAATTGCACCAACTCCCAACAGAGTTGAGAGAAAAAATTCGAGACAAAAAAAGGGTGGGTTAGGACAAAGTACACAGAGATCTGTTTCTGTTTTTTGAAGGCGTGCCTTTTGTGAAATTGAAAATTGCTTTACCCTTATCAGAAGCTGTGGAAAATGCATTACATGCCGGCGGAATGGCTGTTGTTGGGCCTGTTGGTTGAAAAACAGGCACCACAAGTTGTGTCAGTAGTATGAAGTTGAGGGTATTAAACAAAAATGAGTCATGGATTATGTATACCCATGGTTGCCACATTTATGCCCGCAATGTATTGGTGGGTGGTGCCCCTTGCAAGAAAACTTGAAGGACGGCCCAGAACCTTTGAGGAAGAGGTCAGAGATGAATTTCGGAGAGTCGTAAATGAACTTTGGGAAAAAGGATTAGAAACTTGGGTTTGAGACTCCCAAACCAAGTTTTTCTTTCACCTTAATTGCATTTCGGGCCAACGAATGACCCCATTGTCTCTTGTTTCGTGGAATTGCGTCAAGTGCTTTGACCATTTTTAGGTCAGCAACATGCTTGCAATTTTTTTTCGTTCTGGCCATACTTCTTCGCACGAAAATTACAACTGCTGTAATCAACATTATGTTGCATTGCCAGAGCATCGGCGGAGCCAGTCGGTTTCTGAAATACTTCCAAGATTTCACCCGTCTCAGGGTCAAAGCTCAGGTGATGGTTCAAGGGGTTGTAAGGCCCTGTGTAGTGGTGGTCGGGTAGGGTCCAACCCCTCTTTGGCGCCGGCAGTTTCCCAATTAATTTATGAAAATCCACGCCCGTTCCCTAGTAGTTGCGCAGGGTTTTCTAGAAAACATCCGCGAAACCGCGGTGTTGGGCGATGGCTTTGCCGAAAGCTTTTAAGAGCTTTGTGTCAGTATCAAATTTGGGAACCAGCACACCCTGCGAAACAAACCGCGGATCAAACAGACTCCCAATACCTCTTCCATAACCCTTCCACTTTATCCAATGGCCGTAGTTGCGGGAGCCACCCTGCCGTTTGTTGTCGGCATATTGTCGTTTGTATTCAGCCACCATTGCTGTTCCTTCTTTTTCAGAAACTTCAGAGCCTTTGAAAAGTTTGGGGTCAGAGATAACACTCCACAGTTTCTTGAAATCAACAAATGGGAAGGGAACAGGAATTCCCGCTCTTCTTGGATTGTCGAGATCGGGCCTGTCGGTTTTGTAGGGGATGTTGGGTCGGACCTTCGTGGAAAGTTGGTTCAACGCTTCGCTCCCAACTTTCCGAAACATGGGTTTGCCTTTCTCCACAGCCCAACCAATCGCCTTTCTTTTCAGCTTGGGATCTCTCATTGCTTCCGACACATAGTATCGCCCCATCTCCACCCCTTTCTTTGCGAGATATGGAACCCCATGGTAAAGAGACAAATCCATCACTCTTCCTTTCCCCTCTGCAAGAGAGGGTCCTGCTAGTTTCCCGACTTCGGTAAGAATCGCGTTTTTGTTATTCTACAGCTTGTGCATTTTACGTTCAACATTCTTCGCCCATTTTTTGTTGTGACTACTTTTTCTGACCCAGGGACATTCGGGGTGTTTCGCTTCTCTCTTACACAATAGACGTCCACCATCACGCTATATGTTCAAAATAATTCTTCACAACTTTCGCATTCCCCTGCACATCTGTGGAAAACATCCGGAGAATATCTGGGTAGCTTGTTCTCCTGTTGCGCTCATTGAGGAGCAACAAACAATAGTACCCACATCGCACACTGTCGATTGCTTGGATTTGATCCTCGTTGCGCAGGAAGGTTTTGTGCCCCGCTTTCAGCATCTCTCTTTCCCATTTCAACGAAGTTTGCTGTCCAAAAGAGTCGAAATACTCCATGTCTCCCCCACGCAAACAAGCGACCCAGTGTATTCCCAAACTGCCGAAATTATCCAAGTTCAAAATACAAGGCGAGTGGTGGAAAGGTTTGGGTTCGTTTCGGGAGAAAATCCCTTTGATGAGGATGTTGAGATATTTACACCAATTGGTCAAATCAATGTTCGAGAGTGGGACATCCCTAAATTCCTGTCTTTGGACAGGAGGGTTCATTTTTTTTTTCTCCCAATCTTTCCAACTACCCCAAACGGGAGGCGAGGATACCACGGAGGATTAATTTGCATTCCTTTGCCACGAGAAGGAGGTGGGGGGGGGGGGAGGGGGGGGAGGCGCGGCACAGAACGTCTTGAGCGGGAGGGGCCCACTTGCATTCCTTTTCCAACGAGGCTTTTCACAAGGGACAAAGCAAGGGGAACCCCGATGGAAGCCATCATTCCCAGAAACCCTCCATAATGAGCATTTCCTCCACCGTGAACCATTTCTTTCCCAACCAAGTGTCTTTCAATTGCCTTTTTCTCGTCTGTCAAAACTTTGTCTTCCGCGAATCTCAACCCAGCAGTTGCCAAAGCTTTGGCGGCAGATTTGGCGGCTGGCACAAGCAATGGCCGGGAGGGACTGAACACCGTCGAAAAAAGATTGCCGCCGCTCTGAGCGAGTTTGGCGATTTGTGTTTTGCTGATTGTGATGTCCGCACCGCGCTTCTCGCTGGCGGCTTTTTTTGCGTGATTGATTTGGGTGGCAGTTAAAAGAAGAGAATCACCACGCCCGATTTGTTCGGGTTTGACCCGCAGAGTCACGGCCGTTCGCGAGGCAAGAGCCTTTTGCAGGCTTTGTTTCTGGCCATCAGTCAAGGTAATCTGAAACGGATGGTACGTCGTCGCCATCTTATACCAAAGAAAAGAATTTTCTGTCTCAAGCCACAACCTACTCGTTTCCAACCGCCTTGATCACAACCTCTTCCTCATTCAAGATGGCTGCAAAAATTATGAAATCGTGAGCGTTGGCAGGCTCATTCAACTTCCATTGCAGAACCATTTTCTTCGCATCGCCCGTAATACTTTTTTTGGTCGCGCGGAGGTCGAGGTAAATGATGGGGTAAAGAGAATTATAGTTTCTTTGATTAATTTGGGTTTCTGAGTTGGGGTCGTTCTTTCTGTAACGAAACTCTATCAGATCGCGGCGGATACGTATCAGATCTTCACCCTCTTAGTCGTAATCGGGGTAGTACGTTGAACCATACTGCAGTCGGCAAGAGCTCAGTTTAGCTGAATTGTCCCCGTCGAGGTCGAATGTGTCGAAGAAGTACAGTTTTGGTCCAGGGCATTCTCCTTCCGCGACTGTTGGAAGAAGATAAAGACATGTTTTGCGCCTTTTGCGGGGTGTCAGAGGTCAAGGTTTCTGGCAAGAAGGTCCATTTCGTTGGTTCAGAAATTGTTCATTCATCTTTTCTTGTCTTTCCAGTGTGAGCAACAGTTTCGGATCCCACAAGTGAAACTTTTTGACCACAATGCGCCGCTCTTTGCCATTGTTCTGGTAAATCATTTCAGCGTCGTTCTGCAACACAATTTCGAACTCAAGCTGCATCTAGGGGAGAAGTCTGTTCCAAAGCTCCTCGAAGAACGAAAAACCTCTGAAAGGAATTATGGTTTTCAGCGTTCCAGCCCTCCTTGAAAGTTTGTGTCGCGCCACAATCCCCTTGTTCACGGCGGCGGCGGGGTTTGTCACAGTCGTGGCAGCGAGATAACAAAATTCGTCTTCCGCCACGCTAGTCGCGTAGATTTGGGAGTCCTCCAACAAGATTTTGATGAACACCACTTTGTGAATACCGTCTGCCTGGTAAAGAGGCTCTCCTGCGGACCTCACCGTCATTTTGCTGATGAGTGAGAAAGACCCGTTGACTGGCGCCGATTCTGTGTTGCTCGCAATGTTGGCCCCATCAGTTGTTGCTTCGAAGCGGTAATCGACAGCAAAATAGGCGTTCAACCAATCGTGGATGACATCTCTGTCTCTTGAATAGAATTTGTACCCCTTCTTGCCCTGGTACTGACCATTTCCCGGCGACACGATCGGCGTTTCGAGATCGATGCGCTCATAGTCCACTTTTTCGAGATACTTTGGCAAACGAAACCAAGCCATACTTAGTGCGCGCAAAATATACAAACGAAAATAATTTTAAAGACGATTGGCCAAAATTTGGGTGAGTTTTCACATAGCATCTCCCCCCTTTGGTCTCCCCATTGGCTTTCAAAGCAACTGTCGGTTTTTTTCGCATCCCTTTCTTCTGTGCACATCTTTTTGGGAGGTTCCACTGTCACAGGTGACAACGGCAAAACCACTTCTTGTTTCTCTGGCTTCGCAACTTCCAGGCCGATATCCAAGAGCTCATCGCGAATCACGCCCGACCCTCTGTGCATGTACTAATACCATCCCGCACTTAGGTCGAAAATTTTTGTCCACTCACAAGGGTTGTTCATTTCGAGATGGGGCAATGTACCCTTGAGAGAAATTTTCTCAAAGAGAAATTTCACTGGACTTCTTTATTCGACCCATCCTCTCGAATCACAATAGCCAAAGCCACATCAGACCCGTTGAGGTCCAAAATGTTGTTTCTCCCATCCGTGACAAGTACTCCGATCGAGTTGATTGTACTTCCACCAACAGGGTGATATTTGAGGCGCAAAGGTTCTTTGTGGAAAGGGTAACTGACCGACAGCCCGACGGTGGAAAGATTGAACAAAACATCATTTGCGACATCATTCACCTTTCTCATAATCAAGTCGCAGTGGAGAAAAATCCAGTCGACTCCCCTTGTGATGTTGGGGATTCTGTCCCCGACGAAACTTGTCGCACCCGTCATAATGTTTTTGTCAAAGCCCAGCAGCTCTGCGAATTTCCCGACAGAGAGGTCGAGCTCATAATCTTTGACGACCCCGATCACAACTCGATAGATTGACCAATCAAAGTACAGATGAAAACCATATTTTTTCTCCGCGGCAGAAGCGCCGACATACCCCGTGTGCGCCTGCAAATACGAGGCGAGGTTGGTGTACCCATACATCCCATCGGGGAACGTCAAAGTTTTCCACTCCTCGCCTTTTTTCCATTTCTGTTGGTTGTTGTTGTATTTTGCCGCCACATTGTGCCACGAATAGGTCATTGTGATCAACTCATCGAGGGCGGCTTCGTACTTCCGGGTTGGGTCAAGTTCGATCGGGGGGTTAAGGAAGATTCGAAAATCATGAGTCTTTTGGTTGTGGCGGCTTTTTTGCAGCTGCGCAAGACTGGAGTCCATAAGCAAGTGGAAATTCATCCTATATAGTCCCGAATGATTTTCTGGCCTTGAGTTTGTGTCAAAAGGTTCCGTTTGACAAGTTTGGAAACCAACTGCACAATGTCTTTTCGCAGTTTGTGAGAATTGTTTTTCGATCTCAAAGAACCAAGTTTCACGTACAAAGCATCGATCATTTCCTCTTCCTCATGTCCAACCCACTTCCCTCCATTCCTCTTCCAAGATTTCATTTTCATCGTCATTTCCTTCGATTGCAGGTCTTCGACTTATGACAGCTTCTTCCAAAGGGGTCATTGGTCTTTGTTTCGGGGTGGTAGGAGGGCTTTTCTTCAAAGTCTTTTTCCCTCGCTGGAGCTGGCTCGCCAAAGGGGCTTCCAATCTTTGTAAACCCCGCTCCGCAATGTCTCTTGACCACTATTCGCCATTTTTGTGGCGTGGGTTTTTTTGTGGCTCTTGTTTGGCAATGTGGACAAATTTAGTTTTTCCCCAAACTCTCAATCTTCTTTACAACGAACGCATGCCCTTCGAACACGCCGATTGTGAAAACGTTTGAGAGTTTGGGGTTGGGGTTCCGAAGGAGCCGCCAATTTACTTCGTTCCCTTGTCTTTCAGGCTTATAAACCCGAACCGCCAACCGATCGGAAACCAGCTTTCCGTGGTTGAAATGTTGTTCGACTTTGTCAAGCTCGTGAAGTGAAGTTTTTGGGCAGTCGTGCGGGAGGGTTTCAAGTTGGAAGAAACTCTGCGCCAGCTCGCGGGCCTTTTGGGTGCTTCGGTCGGGACGGACCCTTGATGGACGGCTAGACATCTCCAAAGACAAAGGTTGTCTTGAAATGTGTCCAAACACACCACTGAGCCGCGGCGCCCACGTGCCAAGGCGCGCAGCCAGTCAGGTAAGGGTCCTGTTCCCATCAGTGGTTGACGGGTGTATACAAGCTTGACGTAGACGTCAGAAGGGGCCTCAAAGACCCACTGTGTGTTTGGTCTTTTAAGTTGTTCTTGTGACAATCGCTCTTCTTGTCTTTTTCGCAGCCAGGATTCAGCATCAGAACGGTGGTTAATCCAACGAGAGTTCTCCCAACGATTGTTATAATGCAACATCAGAGAGCCGTCGCGGATGTTTCTCAACCAATAGGAATATGAGTGCCGAATGTAAAAAGTGGTGTTGGCTGCTTCGTTGATTTTGTTCATGAGCATGAGGAGACGCAAGTGGGCCTAAACTGGAAGTACTTGATTTCCGAACTAATTAAAATTGCGGTTTACTCCTTAATTAGACTTCTGTCAACAAAGAGAGGTGAACACGTACGGATCAAATAGGATTAATATGTCAGTATCAAATTTAGTCTTGACGATTGACGTGCGTTCAGTCACGTTGTCTCGTTTCCGCAGTCATTTAAGAAAACCGAGCCAAGTAGAAGTGGTCGATGGCTCCGAGGAATACTTCTCGAGGAATATTCCCTACCAGCACGCTTTCCGGAGGATATTGTCCGAGTTTTCATGGCGAAGAGCTTTACAGACGATAGATGAAGAACCGTATCAAGGAAAAGCTTCTTCAGAGGATAAAATCGGTGCCTCGTCGTTTGGATTAATTGCGGCATTCCTTTCTCCGTGCACGAGTTTGGCAATTTTATTAGGAGGAGATCTTTGAGCAGCTAAGATGCTTTTTAAACAGCCTTGTCATTAGCGTACTTTGCGAAGCTCAAGCCGTCGTATAAACGAGCACTCGCTCGGCCGCGAGTAGTTCGAATCCTGTGATGAAGACTCAAACGAATCTCCGTTTGCAAATGTCAGGGTCATCATCGGTTGGTTCACAAGAAATGGATGAAGACATTGGCTGCTTATTACTAACCCTGCCAAGTAGCTGTCCCAAAAAGGTAAGCTTAGAGAAATTCTCAGTTTTTTTTCTGCGACCCTTGCACTCGGAAACACTGATCAGCGGTTTTCCATTGCGAGTGGGGCGAAATAGTTCTTTTAGCACGAAAAAAAATCCCAAGGAACTGATTTTGCGACAGAGGAGTAAATACTCACTATCTGAGGACCAAAATACTACAACAGACCCCGTCAACGAAAGGGAATTCCCGTTCATTTTACAAAATCCGCACAATGTCACTCATAAATTATGCACACATTTCCCGAAACAATTTATTTTCATGTCTTAAGCCTTATTGAGGGGGATAAGAGGGATTCCTAGAACAGGATAAAATTGTAGTTTGCTACTTATCAATGTTTATAAGAACAAGAGGGGGTAACTCAGACATATTAGGACATCTGACTTTTCGAAATAATTTTTGGTCAAAATCCCACAATAGGGCCTGAAATTTGGTAAAACTGGATCAAATTTTCCCACCTTAGGCATTAATTATATCTCTTTATAAGTATCACAGTTCTCCACTCCCTCTCCTTTCCTACAGATCAACCTGGATACATGATACATCATACATACATCACATTATTTACCCTCGGATTTTAGAGTAGCTTGTGCAGCTAATATCTCCGAGCATTTAATCATCAGATGTGAGATAGACCATCACACCGGGAACTACGTCCCCTACTCTTTTCGAACAGTGTGTGGGTTCTTTTACGTCCTACAGAATCAATATTGAAGAGTTGTGAGACGGGGCCTACGGTTTATCGTCCTTATCCGAGAATGATGATCTTGAATTTTTGTTGGAGGAGGAGCTGAGCAGTATTCAACTCTCTGCAATGTCACACATGGAAAGACAATTAAAATACTGCAGGAGGCTAACTGGGCACTGAGAAGTTATGGTCCAGAGTCCTTCAATGGGACCAACTGACGGTGCAAAAGAAGACTGGGCAGCAAACAGAAATTCGAAAACACAATATCCATGTTAGCTCAATTTCAGGTATGTAAAATGGTTAAGACTAAACATTAAAATAATCCTCTGGGGATGTTTCGTAAGTGAATATCAATGGCTTACATGTATTGTTGCTGGTTGGTGTCAATGCAGTTAGTAGCTCATTTATGACAAATGTCCATTTTTTTTTCAGGTCCCACAAAAATGAATATCTTGGGAAATGTAGAAGATATTGTGGGGCATGCACTCCCCATTGAGAAGATGGCATTTTTTCCTGAGAAATTTATTTTGTATATATTTTTTATCTTATGCTATTTGAGACTAGATCAACAGATTGGAAAAGATAAAAAACAATTTGCATCTTTTCCAATCTGTTGCTCTAGTCTCAAATAGCATAAAATAGGAAAAATGTACAAAATAAATTGCTCAGGAATCCCCAAGGTTACCAGTAACATCCAGATGTATTGTCAGAGTGTGCTGCTTTTGCCTTCAGCAATTCCTGTTTTTATTTTAACTGTATCACCAAGTATCACCAAGGTTACCAGTGGCATTCAGATGTATCGTCGGAGTGTGCTACTGTTGCCTTTAACAATTCTTGTTTTCATTTTCATTATAACTGACCAACTATCACCAAGGTTACAAGTGGCATCCAGATGTATCGTCGGAGTGTGCTACTGTTGCCTTTAACAATTCTTGTTTTCATTTTCATTATAACTGACCAACTATCACCAAGGTTACAAGTGGCATCCAGATGTTTCGTCGGAGTGTGCTACTGTTGCCTATAACAATTGTTGTTTTCATTTTCATTTTAACTGCTCAAGTATCACCAAGGTTACCAGTGGCATCCAGATGTTTCGTCGGAGTGTGCTACTGTTGCCTTTAACAATTCTTGTTTTCATTTTAACTATTCAAATATCACCAAGGTTACCAGTGGCATCCAGATGTTTCGTTGGAGTGTGCTACTGCATCCTATAACAATTTTTGTTTTCATTTTAACGATTCAAGTATCACCAAGGTTACCAGTGGCATCCAGATATTTTGTCGGAGTGTGCCACTGTTGCCTTTAACAATACTTGTTTTCATTTTAACTGTTCCAGTATGACCAAGGTTACCTGTGGCATCCAGATGTTTCGTCGGAGTGTGCTACTGTTACCTTTAAGAACTCTTGTTTTCATTTTCATTTTAACTGTTCAAGTACCATCAAGGTTACCAGTGGCATCCACTTGTGTCGTCGGAGTGTGCTACTGTTGCCTTTAACAATTCTTGTTTTCATTTTAACTATTCAAGTATCTCCAAGGTTACCAGTTGTATCCATATGTATCGTCAGAGTGTGCTACTGTTGCCTTTAATAATTCTTGTTTTCATTTTCATTTTAACTATTGAAGTATCACCAAGGTTACTAGTGGGATCAGATGTCACGAATAGTCCACTTGTCTTGTGATTTAAAGTCAAACTAATTGGAACGGAATTTTTGTGACTGCCAATGATAGATAGTAGTCAACTTACATGTACTTCTGTACTTAAAGTTCCCCAAAATTCGTGAGGTGGAACAGGCTTAGATTAGGCATTGTAATATTTTGAGTTTGTGCCACAGGTTACCCACTTCGTTTGGTGTAATAATAAATTCAAACACAAAATAATGTTGTTTGAGCTACAGTAAATGTTTATAATGAAAAAAAAATGTGATCAACAGATGAGAATGAAAAGGGTTAGTTTTAAAAGAGACTGTCAGGTGCTGCGTCTGTTGGGGAGTGAAACACGAGAATATGGTTTGAATTGACCACCGTAAATAGATTTAAAAAGCTGACGTTTCTAGTGTTTGCCCTTCGACAGAGCGCATCGAGGAATTGCGGGTTATGTATGGTTTGTGCACAGAACCTGGAGCTACGTGAAAAACGGAAATAAATTGAATGAAAAGCGTTCATTGATACGATTTGAAAGATGAATTTTTGCTCTAGATTCTTCCCCTTTTCGGTGTTAACTTGATCTCGGGGAGGGGGGTGGGGAGGGGGTGGGGGTGTACTCCGAGAAAAATTGGGTAGGGCGTGCGGCTCCCTCCCCAAAACACTTACCCTATTTCAGAACAAAAACAGCGGTTCTCCAAACCCTATTTCAGACCTGATCAAAAATTTGATACCCTGTTTCAGACTTATTTCATGTGCGCGATAAAAGATAAAATATAATTAAGGACAAAAAAGAAGGGCTTTTGCAGATGGTCTTATCGCCTACTGAAGCTTCTTCTAAAAAAAGTATACCCAATCCAAGACGAGTGGACAAACCATACCTTATTTCAGACCAAAATGTTCAAAATCGATTACCTATTTCAGACCAACACGGCTAAAAATCCATAACATTTGGTGCCCCATATACCTGATCAGGCGCGGATCCAGGGGAGGTGAAATGGGTGAAGTTTCACCCCCCCCCCTTTTCTGAGTCCCCCGTCTTTTTTTTGTTTGTTTGTTTGTTTTTTCCTTATCCCTCAAACACCTCAACCAGGCTTTGGTTCTATAACATTATTACAAAAATTCACCCCCCATTTGAAAATCCTGGATCCGTGCCTGCTGATATAGCCCATATAAGGGAGTACCTCCCCCCCCCACCCCCGACCTTTTTTTTTTCTTTTTCATTCGCTGATAACTATTAAAAGCAAATTAATGGTTTGGCGATAACCACAAAAATGGTACCCAGCTAAGCCATTCTTTATCTTTTTTTCTTACGTTAAGCACCAATACGTTGAGCACCAATTCTTCAATCACTACAAAGACCCGAAACCTGAACTATACGGTCACTACATTGACGAAGGCATCGGTGCAGTGTTTTGAGGAACTCAATAAATTTATAACCTCCGTCAATTCCTCTCATCCGGCTCTGAAATATACCTAGAAAATTACAGAAACTTTGTCCGTGGCAACAACTTATGTTCCAGTGTGCTCCCCAAAGTCACAGACTCTCACAGTTATTTATTGTATTCATCTTCACATCCATCTCACGTCAAATACTGAAAGCAACTTCTCCCTGTTATGGTCGTAGGAAAATCCACGGAAATTTAATCAAATCAACATAGCCGGCTTTGAGTAAATTTTGAGGAAAACGTGCTATAATTGTAAACGCTCACAAAATGAAAAATTAAAGTTATAACTGAACATACATTACTTGAGTGAACTCGCCTACCACGAAGCGAACGAGTTGTGGAGGCGTAGGCGAGTTTACCGGTATTCCCAATTCGGCCGGGTTTTCTTAATTAAAAAAAAAAAAAAAAAAGAATGCGTGATTTGGACTTCTGCATTATTGTTTGTTGACTCGTCACTTTCTCAGTCTCCCCGCCGCATAGAAAGTGATCCTAATTTTCTCACGGCTCAATCACAGTGTTTCCGGTGACAAAAATTAGTTTTGACAGCCGCACTTGCGAATTTTCACGCCTTCAACTTTACACGGGCTGACTCACTGACAGATCGAAATTAAAATATGTAAGGAATGCGGGGTCCACAACCCCGCATTCCTTTGAAATTTTGCCAGATAGACTCTGCTGCGTCTCGTCATGGTTTGTGTCTTGTCTGAATAAAGGTTCTACTCTTCCCAGTAGACCGCCACACAACGAAATTTTTTGCCGCCTTCAGAGTAACGCTTTTGATGCCGCGAGCTTGTTTCAAAGCAATCACGTGGTACGTTTAAATGTACCACGTGAACACATTTTTTCTGTGTCTTCATGACTTTTTCGTATCACGTGATGTTCATTCACAACGTGTTTATCTTCTAGAAGAAATCTTTAATACCGCGCTTTTTGTCTGCCATAGAGCTGACAGCATGGCCGCTGTTTATCAGCTTAAGGTGGCCGAACACAGTGTTCGCGCGCGCTCTTGCTGATGCGATTCAGCGTGCGCACAAGGATTGCAAACATAAACATGCCGTTGATATAGCGATCATTTTATTTGCCCAATGCCCGCTGTATCTTTGCTATTTTCTTCGTAATTGGACGCAGTGCACTGACGGTTTTAGTCTTTTATAACAAAGGTATGTTAGAAAAGGTAACGATGCAAAGAACCCAGCAATTCTCGGATTTTTCCAAATCGAAAGAACCCAGTTAAATGCAGCACATGCGCAGTTGCTCAAAAAATTGAGACCGATTGCTTTTGCACAAACTTGCCGATTTCTAACAATCCAGTCGTTAGAATTTCAAGAAATTTGGCAAAAAAATAGTTCATCAACCAAGTGAAAGATCTATCAAGAAAAATCTGAATTTTGACATAGGGAATTTTTAATAATACAGAAAGCGATTTATGGCGAATTACGAAAATCGCCTATGTCAAAATTTTATTACAACAGTGTTGACAGAAGGGATTTAATGTCAATTCGTAGTGGGCAAACGATGAGAACAATCTAACGGCTGGATTTTTTTAAAATAAGCAAAAACTATTTTTTAAGCCTTGTTTTTGACCAGCCCTGTTGCCATGGCAACAGTACGCAACCTAGCCAAAATGCGAGAAAAAACACTTCTGTGGTTAAACTTGGCTCTTGCAAAAAATGGGCGCCAAAGCATAAATAGTTTTAAAGTAATGGTGTATTAAGCATAGGCACTTGAAAACTGTGTTCAGCCACCTTAAGATTAAATATGATCAGGACAAATTCGAAGCGTTTTTTTTTTAGACGCATTCGACAGTATAAATTTTTCACGACAAAGCTTAATTGACAAAATTCGCAAAGTAACAAGCCGTTTTAACAACATTGATGACCAAGACTTACGAATGAGGTACCTAGGCGACGAGAAGATCTTTGTCGATCTTTCTGACGAGAATTCGGTGCAAGAAATGTTTAGATGTGGAGTCCCCGTTGAAAATGCAGAATTCAAACGTATCACAGTCATGGTAGAGCAGTCCAATTCACCAGCTCCCGTTTTGCAAAGAAAAAGAGCCGGCGAGCAGCAAAGCGTTAGCCCCTCGTGTATGCCGAGTACAAGCAAGATAGGAAAAGCTGCAAGCCGCCGAAGTTTGAAATTTGAGAAAAACAAGAGTAAACAGGACTCTGTTTCATCGCAGCTCACCGGTTCCACTTCGTGTTTCAAATCACCTCTAGAAAAGTACCTTGAAAATCAAGAAGAAAAGCTGCAAAGCCTGGAAATCAAAGAAGAGAAGATTACAACATGGATCGAAAGTTATCGCAATTGCCTCAAGGAGACCAACTGTAAAGGCGGACCAACTTGCAGCAACTGTCATCGACAGGAGGGGCACAACCGTCTGAACTGTCCATATCAGTGTTGCGAAACTTTTTTTCACTGCGGGGTCATACGTAAACATCCAGAAGAAAAGGCACAATTAAAAGAGCTGGAAAAACAGCGACAAGAAGTGTTGAAAGATATTGACTCGGTGAGAAATGCAATGAAAGTAAAGTAAGCAGCCGCCAAATCTATCCAAGAGCGCTACGTGTACAAGGTGCGACGTCATCTTATAGAAAGCGATCCAAGCAGATATTTAACAACCGGAGATGACGGGCAATGCATTGAAAATTGGTTTCTTCTCAACAAGGATGCCAAACAGCTTGAAGTCATCCTAAAGGGAAAACTGCCTACCCCCGGAGCCAATTTAAAGGAGATCCTTTCAGCCAAAAAATGTGATGGTGGCGAAATTATGCTGGGAAAACCTCCGTTCAAAATCCCTACAGAAAACTGTGGGAGGATAGAGGGATCCATTGGCCAAATATCTCTAGCCAAGCCAGCGTTCCATCCTACTTAAGCCCATTGGAAATGTCCAGTGTGTGTCATAGAGATTCAGAATTGTCTAACCCGTTTCCACCCGACGACGATTTCATGTTGGCAGTAGGTATTTAAGAAAGCCTGAAAACGTCACGCCCGGAAGATATCGATTACCGTTTGCCTCCAAGACCTCTTCCAAAGCTGGATAAACCTAAGCGCACTGAAACAGCTACAAGAACCTCCCAGTAAACTTCAGATGCGTTTTCTAGACTAAGTGCTCTAGCAAAAGCTTGCGAAGATGCCACTGATACGCATAACTAAACAATATCGGACAGGCCATGGTTTTCAGGACGACTTGCACTGATACGATTAACTAATCAATATCGACAGGCTATGGTTTATTTATTAAGTCTTAATTAAACGTCTGATCGCGGTCGGAAACATAACTCCTCGCTGCGATCTCCATTATGTTTTTGTTCTCTCTGTTACAGCTGCTGTTGAGAGCCCTGTTGTGTTTTCTAGCTAACATCAACGCACTGAACATAAAAGACAAAACAACGGAAATTTAAATCTCTATTACTTTGTTAATTCTTCTTCGTTAATTGAAGATTTGTCAATTCTGTTGATCATGTTGAGTTCACTAGTATGATTTTGTTACTGTATTGGCAAGTAATGATATTACGTTAATATTATTAAAATTTGTTGTGTTTGGGAAAAAAGTGGATGATTAATTGTTGAAACTTGCTTCATCAAATCCCTAGTTCTCTCACTCAAATTATATTGAAAATATGTTATTACTTATTACCAAATTAAAAGTTAAATTCCTCTTTAACTGAACGAGCTAATTATATACTTTCCTAAATCCTTTGTCATAAGACTGAAAGGGTTTATCGCCAAACCGTCGCCGCAACGCTCTCAAATTAGAGTGGAGTTTGCACTGAAAACAGCGTAATTTGTCTTCCGCGTCCCTAAGCTATAGCCAGTAACAATCTTTCAAACTGTGTTTTTGAATCAGATTAAACTATTCCCTTAACAAAACCGCACTCCCTTAAAGGCTGGTGGCTTAAACTAGAATAAATGTACTAGGTACACTTACTATTTTTACCGGCGGCTTTGTCATTGAAATGGTTTATCGCCAAAACACAACATAACATTACTGAACACAGATTTTTTCACTGAAATACTGCGTGATTTGTGCCCAGTGTTGCAGAACACTTAAACGTCTTCAAATTAAGTTTTCTCGAGGGGGGTTTGAAACAGATTGAACTACTCTCGCGACAGAACTGTAAAGGCTGGTTGCTTGAACAAACACTACGCTATTGACTGCTACTTTTCTTCAGTCACATGCGGCTGATCGTAAACATGTTTTACTTTACAAAGGAAATTTCAGAAGTTCTTCGTCTATTTATCTTTTGAGTAGACTTGAAATCGGCAGTAACATTCTTCATATAGGCTAATAATTAATGTAACCTACGTGTTTAAAAAAGCCAGCACAATCATTCACAGTTATCTCCTCTAAACATTCATACACTCCCAAAGGAACATTTCTTGCAAATACTTCCCGATTTCGTCTTTTTGGGCGACCTTCTTTAGTTTGTTAAACGCCAGTTCAATAGGATTTAATTCCGGGCTATAGATGGGAAGATAAACGACTTCAACACCTATATTGTCTAACGACTCGGCTAGGGCATAGCCTCCTTCAAAATGGTGGGTTGCACAGTTGTCTAAAATCACATGGTCTCCGTACTGTAAGATAGGTTGACCGTTTGGCATAGAGTTGTGGCTTGCTTCACCAAAAAAGTTTAAAAACGCTAAGGTGTCTGTGGCACCATCTTCTGTATTTGCATAAAGGACTCCTTCTAGCCCCATCAATATGTTTAGAGTGACATTTGGGGCGCCTAGATGCCTACCAATCTCAACACAGGGATGATTTGATCGGGAATGTCCATAATTAGCTTTCCCAACACCAGGAAGGGCAAACCCTGCTTCATAAAAAAACTTAAGCTTGAAAGGGTCAACGCTACTGATATAGCTAAGAAAATCTTGGCAATAGTTTACATTTTCGGGCGTGAACTTTTCGTACTTAAAGGTTGACATTCGCTTCCATGTCCATGGCCCGCCAGAAAGTCTTCTTTGAACTGCTCGACCGATAGCAGAAGTTGATGTTCCTGAGGGGATAGCACAATTGGCATTTATAACTTCACGAATTTCGTTGTAAGGCATAGATGGCTTTGCCGATTTTAGAGCTTCCAGAAAGTCCAAATCTTGAGACTGGAGATGAGTTGGATTATTTCCTCCCTTCAGTTGAGGATCAATAGTAGCTTGTTCACAAGCGCTGTTCCACAATTTTGCAACACAATACCTACCAAGCTTGAAATGATCAGCGACAGAACTCACTGATCCTGGGAAATATCCTGTCAGAACGTCACCACCATTTGAAATCATGTGGTCAATCACCAATCGTCGAAAGTCGGCATGTATCGCACGTCCTGGAACCAGAATCCTTCCCTTTTTGACACAGAATAATTCATCTCTTCGTTCCACAAGGCACACTGCCGGAATACAAAACTGTGATGACGCGATGCGAAAATGTTCATCACGTGGTACATTTAAACGTACCACGTGACTGGTTTGAAACAAGCTTGTGGCATTACAAGCGTTACTCTGAAGGCGGCAAAAAAATACGTGAGTGTCGCGGTCTACTGGGAAGAGTAGTAATTGTTGATTCTCCATGTGGTGAACCGACGGCCACTTTGGGTTTCCACCCCTTCAAGCTCGGGATCACCAAACAGTGTTGCGAGCATTGTTTGATAATTTGTTCGGGAGTCTGTTCTCGCCGGTGGGTAAAGAGGGTCGAACTCCGCCAAAAATATCTTGCTGTGGTGCGGCTGCCATGGCGGGGTTATATTCAGGGGAAAATATTTTCCGAGGAGCCGGAACTGGCGGCCGCTTTCTGCGGGTTTCTGGCACTGGCGGTTTGCCTTCCATCGCTCTTGCCCCATCCTCCGCTCTCTCTAACGGGGCTGGCCGATTGCCTTTCATCGCTTTTGCTCCATACACCCTTCTCTTCAATAGGGCGATCCCGGTGCTTGGTTGTTTTTTTGTTTCGGGTTTGTTTCTTCTGGTTTAGAGGTTGTTTGCTGTTGTGTTCGCTGGTGGGCTTGCCTTAGAGTAGTAATAGGTGGGCTGATTCAATAAAACCGGAGCGCAGTATCCCGACGAGCGAAGCGAGGAGGGGTGCTGCGCGGAGGTGGTATTGAATCAGCCCACCTATTACTACTATTGTTTTATCTGATACGTTTTCTTCGAAAATATGTTTGCTTGTATACAAAGCAGGACAAATACCATGACACGTTGAAAACGTATTTCCATAAGTGTCACTTACTTTGAAAAGTGGAGGCTTGCATGAAAAATATATTATGCGCTAGCATTAATAAACAGAAAGTAAAATTATCGTTTTTCTTTTTAAAATTATCATATTATATTTAAAATGACTTATATTAAATATATTAAATTATAGTTTGTATTGTTAACATAGGAGCTCACAAGTCGATAGACTATTCTGCAAGCTACAATAACTTGTAATTAAAAGAAAATTATTCCAATTTATGGACACAGCCAAGGATGAATTAGCTTAATTCGTAATTTGCAGCAAAAACGTTGCTCATGTTGAGCAGGCCCGGCCTTATGTCTGAGATCACAATTTAGGCAATGGCAATGGCAATGATCACAACTTGGCAATGGAAATGGCAATGGCAATGGCAATGGCAATGACGATGACAAAGACAGCGACAGCCACAATGACAACGGCAGTGAAATGACAATGACAATTGCAATAACGATGACGATGACTATGGCAACGGCAATGACAATGACGATGACGATGAAGATGACGATGACAATGACAATGACACAGAGAAAGTGACAGTGATAGTAACAATGGCAATGACAATAATAAAAGTGGGTGGAGTGGGCGGAGAGGGCGGCGCCTTATCTCGTCTTTATTACTGGATATGGGTATTTACATCTTTCCAATAGCTGGTTTCTGTCAAAGCACAAAATATTACACCAGACGACTATTTCCCAGTTCCACTTGTGGTGTTGATTAAAATAGTGTCAGTTTGAAAGTTGGAAAATTTCAACAGAATATATTATCATCCAAACACAGCTTCTGAAAGCCTTTTTTCAAACTACCAAGGAATTTAAGCCTCCGTGTTTGTTTGTGTTTGAAAATAGTAATAGTAAAATATCCAAGTGATTTAGCATATGTAACTTGAAGATAAAAATCTAGGCAAATATTCTTTATCTTTTCTGGTTCATCCACGTTGAGGTCCTGGCATCACTGTATGCCTGAGCGCTTCTGGGATATAAAACATAATAGTTTCTTGAAACGAAGATAAAAATCTAGGCAAATGTTGTATATCTTTTCTGGTTCATCCAGGCTGAGGTCCTGGCATCGCTGTATGCCTGAATGCTTCTGGGATATATAACATAACAGTTTTTGAAATGCAAATAAAAATCTAGGCAAATGTTGTATGTCTTTTCTGGTTCATTCAGGTTGAGGTCCTGGCATCACTGTATGCCTGAGTACTTCTAGGATATATAACATAACAGTCTTTGAAATGCAGATAAAAATCTAGGCAAATATTTTAAGTAGGTTTAATGACCAAAACGTCTTACATTTGGCATATTTCTTTGCAGCACAATAACGTGATCAGATGAAATGTTTTTTTAGAGAACGTTTTCCTTACTTTAATGCCCTTTAAAGTAATTTAGTTCTTGGACAGTTCGCCAGCATTTTCGAAGTTAAACAAATTTTCAAGTTATATTTTAAAATGATGATTTTGATCCCGTCGCCGTCGTCGCTTTTCGTCCCCAGGTCGGTTTCGGGAGTTGTTTTTGCACATAACAAACGTCTGAAGCGTCAACAACTATCGAATACTGAAATTTCCACTTCCAAATTGCCGAGATTATTCCCATAGGAATTATTTAACCAGAATTTTGTCAGTTCCTAGGGAAGCCGTACGGATAGTAAAAGTTAAGTTCTTGGACATGCAACGAAATCACATATTGAAGGAAAGCATTTTAGCTCAGTGATTTGGCAAATATATAAATATATCGCCGTCGTCGCTTTTCGTCCCCAGGTCGGTTTCGGGAGTTGTTTTTGCACATAACAAACGTCTGAAGCGTCAACAACTATCGAATACTGAAATTTCCACTTCCAAATTGCCGAGATTATTCCCATAGGAATTATTTAACCAGAATTTTGTCAGTTCCTAGGGAAGCCGTACGGATAGTAAAAGTTAAGTTCTTGGACATGCAACGAAATCACATATTGAAGGAAAGCATTTTAGCTCAGTGATTTGAATTTGCTTTCACGGTGTTCAAAAACTTTTTGAAGGTAATGATTTTAGGAAAGCAAGCGAATTTTAATTAGCGTCAAAAGAGATATATATCCTTCCAAAAACAAAACATACTATAAGCAGCGAAAAGCTGTATGTCTATTAGTTTGCATCTTTTATATGCAAATTATTTTTAGCTTCTATCAAGGTTATTGTTCATTAGTTACTTATCTTAAATTTAAAATTTAGTTGTTACTTTTATTCCTAACGGTCACTTCTGAAGATGTATGTCGAAACATACGAAAAGTCAAGTTAAACGATATAGTTTTATTTTTGTTTTCCAACAATGCGTTCTGTTGTCATGTTTATCATCGCAGTTTGTGTGTTATTTCTTGTTAAGCTACGATGGCTAAAGACAAAGAGTAAAACATACTGTTTTTCCCCTATTGCATGCGAAAGACAAACAAAGAAAATTCGAGTCTTTGGTTGTAATATAGTGCTATTTTCTGGAACCGTTGCGCCCACCTCAAGAATAATTTATCAAAACCAAAACAAACTATTCGGTATAGCTTTCCGGTTCCCGCAGTCAATTTTCATGTGCATCAGGTTTTACGATAGAATTTAGCTCTGGCCATAAATAAATGTTCACGTTTCTGGATTATGACACATTCGCGTGAAAATTCACACCCCATATCAAAAAGAAACGAGTTCCAGAAACGATTCAATTACACTGGAATGTTCAGAGTAGCTGGATATCCTGCTGAGATTGGTGACAAATTGCCCCCAATCTCAGCGGGATCCAGAAGTATTTTCGTGGTTGCCAAGAACCTCTTGCTCGTTATGAATGACGCTGACTTTGACAATGACAATAACCATGACAATGGCAATGTCAATTACACTGAAAGTGTCAGAGACACTGATAGGGACAATGACACTTGCATTGGAAATAGCCAAAGAAACAGCAATAGCAATTGAAGTCAATAGCAACTCGTTCGCGAAGCTATCTTTTTGTGATTGTTAATGCTGGGATATTTTGTGAACGTACTCGATGACAGTTAGCCGCGGCCCCATGCAAATAGCGGCCGTGGTTGCTGTTTGAAATTTGAACAATTTATGACATATCAATTAATTAAATAGCAAAGCCGTCTTCCAATAACAGTTTTCCTACGCCGATTTAGGCTAGAAGGCCAAGATTAGAGAAAGAGTCCATGATAACTTGAAAATTACAATTATGTTAGCTAGCTAATCTGGCAGGGTTGGCGCAGTGGTGAGAGCACTCGCCTTCCACCAATGTGTCCCGAGTTCGATTCCCGGAATCGGCGTCATATGTGGGCTGAGTTTGTTGGTTCTCTACTCTGCTCCGAAAAGTGTTTCTCCGGTTACTCCGGTTTTCCCCTCTCCTCGAAAACCAACATTTGATTTAATTTGATTTGGTTTGAGATTTGTAGCACCTCAAGTCAGAGACAATAAAAAACTATATTTTTTCTATGCGCTTTTAGTTTGAAATGCTATATTTTTAAACGATGGACTCAACCAAAGAAAATGAAAGTAATATTTTTCAATAGATATTCGCTCCTTCCGGTTTAAAAAAGGTCGACGGGCTTATGCTGACGAACTTACTACTTGTTGAAACCGGTAACACAGTATGACGAGAAATCTCACGAAATAAAAGCGAAAACAGATTAATATATCGACCGGGTGACAAAGAAAAGTAGAAAAATGGTACAGAATTACACTAGTTATCACTTACCAACAGTGAAGATGGCCAGTAACAGCAAGAAGTTGATCGGCGGCAACCGCTTCGGGCAGATAATCTTCATGCTTCTAAGTTTGCCAGAAGTTAACTCAAAGATGAATCCGGCAGCTTTTTCGAATATCAAACTACAATGGTGGCTTGATGAAGACTCAAAGAGTCTCTTTGACAATTCTAAATGCAATCGACAGTTATACCGTTTATTCCCGATCGATCCTTAGCATTCCGCAGTCTCGACTGAAATCTTCCTTTATTTAAGACCGAGATAGTTTTCTTCTACGACATGCTAATTAATGCGCAACTCGTAACATTTGAAAAGCATCATTAAACTTAATAACAGCGACATTTTTCTGTGGCAATTAACTTTCAGGTTGAAATAAGCTATTCAAGTTAACGGTTAACGTCAAATACAAAACCACAAGGCAAAATGAATTTTGTAATCATTCTACTAATTGTAATTTAGATCAGGCTGCTTATTTTGTTGATGTAACTTTCTTAGTAGCAAAAAAACAAATAAAATAAAAATGAAGAGAGAGAGAGAGAGAGAGAGAGAGAGAGAGAGAGAGAGAGAGAGAGAGAGAGAGAGAGAGAGAGAGAGAGAGATAAGAGAAGGTTTAGAAAAGAAAAGAAAAGAAAAGAAACACATTAAAATTTAGTTGAGATTGTTGATTTAAAGTTGGAAGCTATTAAGAAAGTGTTAAATTCAATGTCAGTCATACGTAGTTAAAGAAAGCTCGATACTGGCATAAAAATAAACACAAGGTTAGATACTTCGATTGTTGGTTGAAAAATTACAAATCATGACATTCTTAGCTTAAACCAGCTATTTTGTATTTTTTCGTAGGAACGTGACATATGTAAAACGAAAATAATCTTCACACAGCGCGGTCGAGTCACGTTTTAGTTTAATTCCAAATATTGATAGGAATGACATGCAAAATGGTGTTCCTTGATCAGTCAGTATTTGCATTTCTTTATTACAAAGGAGTCGTTTAATTTGCATAACATTTGGCCGCGAAATAAGGATATTCGTTTAGTCCTGCATAAACTCAGATAATCTAAACATCGACGAAGACCTTACACAGTGTTGTCCATGTTTAGAAATATTTTAATTATGCAATGCTTTTGATGAATGAGTTTAAAATTCATACACATTTGTGAAGTTGCTCTTTCCTAATCGTGACTTGAATTCACAATTGATCTCTAAGAAATGAGTTTTGAGGTATTAAATTTGGCGCCCCACTAGCTACAAATTAATCCCGGTGCGTGTGGTATATTTAGGAGCGAAATAATAAACGTTGCCAGCCAAAATGGTGAATTAGGACATGACAGTATAGTAATTTGTGTCGCCAAGATTGAAAATTGTGACAAATTCGCTTCCACTGACGTGAGCAATTAGCTTCTCTTCGTTTCTCATGCCATTTCATTTGAGCATCAGTGTTTTCTTCGTTAGTTCCCATAATTTTGAGCTCGACCTCTTTTAATGTTCAGAATCCTCCTTACAATGGTAAATATAATGTTGTTTCAACTCCTTTTTTTTTTTCATTTTTGAGTGTTTCTGTGAAAGTGGCTCAAACAAAAACTAGATGAGCAGGTATTTTAACGGGTGAAGTGTCCTTTATTTCCATATATTGCGTTGTTTGACTCACGGTTGATTCACAATGAGTTCTTACGGATAACAAAACATCTTATTTTAATAACCAACGAACTTGAAAAAGTAACACAATCCTGCAGTCAAGAGTGCGAAAAACCTATATAGTTTTACGTTTTTCGCATAGGAAACGAACATAAATTTTATTTTTACCCCAACGTAGGCATCATGCGTGCACTATTAACTAGGCAGTTCCCACTGCTATGTGTTTGAATATTTTACTTTGCCATTTCAGCTTGGAACACAAAATAAAGTGATTTGTTTGATGGGCATGAGTCAGCTTAGACTCTTAATTTCAGGTTTACAACTCTGGTTGAATATCCATAAGATACCAAGAAGCTATAGTTCTTGCAAAATGGTTTGCGTTATTGTGCTCACCACATCTCAAGTCACCCTTGGGCCGAGCACTCACTCACCTCCTGTGTTCAAATCCTCACCTGGTGGACCCTGGCGCATGCTTTTGATCTTACTTTCGATTCTCTGTTGCAGCGTTTTACTGTGATGTACCCTTTCCTTCTGCTTAGTTTCCACTTCACGTATTTTGAAATCTTCATCAACCATGGTCTGCAGGTAGAGGTTAGATATTTCTTGAGTTCGTATGGCACCAATGGCTTGTTCCAAAGTCAAGTTGGATCTTTCTTGAATGAGGTTCTTCCATGCCTTTTAGGAATTACCTCGCTATCCCCAACTTTCTCCTCTGGGCTCTTGTATCTAAACTCTTTCATGAGCAGTTGAAGTTCGGTTATGAACTGGTCGAACGATTCGCCCTCTCGCTTTACTTTGCTGTGGAATTTGTATCACGCAAAGGCCTCTTCAGATTTCGGCTTGACGTATGCTTCTTCCTGTCTTCGTCGTTTAGGTGTTGTAGATATTTTGGAATTTATTCCCGGCTCAAATCATGTGGTAGTTACAATGCTTGTGTTCTAACGGACCACCGAATGCAAATGCAAAGGGCTGTTTGAACGCACGGTAGTTCTTCACTTAGCCAGTCCAATGTTATGGCGTACGCTTGAAGCTGACATGCCCTCCATATCGGTTGGCTATGTTGGTGATGATTTTATCCACCATCTTGCAGCGTTAGTTGTATACAAAGGCTATCTTTTTAAGTCGTGAACTATGTTCTTTCTCTCTGGAACCATGTTGTGCATGGCATGTGCTTCCACAAGTTCGAAAATGGCAACAGGGAAGGAGAATATATCATAATTTTGAACTTTGAAAAGAAACCATTATTTCCAGAATCCAGGAGTAAGTGCAATTTTCAATTTAAGTCAGTTTG
Source organism: Pachyseris speciosa (assembly GCA_016490735.1). Lineage (NCBI taxonomy): Eukaryota > Metazoa > Cnidaria > Anthozoa > Scleractinia > Pachyseridae > Pachyseris > Pachyseris speciosa. The sequence goes on from JAEMWC010000683.1 coordinate 240,696, forward strand.
GATAGCAATTGCTATGCTAAGGGACAGTGTGCACGTGTGTGCTTTCAAATTTCGATACAACAAAATGTTTGAACCTCACGCCCGACATTCGATCGATTTATGACCAGCTCACATGAGAAATTAACTGCACCTCTAAACCTAGCTTTTCAATTGCTTTAAAAGCCAGAGTTGGAGCTCACTGGTGAATTCCGAATTTTCTTCTTTCCGGAATCATATTGTACTTTTTACTTTTCCATTCCTTTCGAACGAAGCAGAAAAGTATTGTGACCTTTCTCGCTGTTGGAAAATAAGTACGTTTCAGTTGATGATGCATTTCATTTGGCTTCTCAGAATTTAATTTTAAATCCTTTGTAAGTTATTCCTGTGTTCATGCTCATGTTTTCTGACAAGGCTAAGAGTGAAATAGAAAGTGCCATTATAGCAAACAACTTCCTTACCATTATTGTTGTTGTTTGATGATCACCATTACATCAGTTTCTAGTTATTCGGATGGTTTTGTTTGGTTCCAATCTCAGCTTTGTATGCCGCCAATTATTCTATGGTGCATAAGCTATTCTCTTCTAGGGTTATACCTCACAACTGCATGGCGCATCCTTACTGCCCCTAATTTATTGCGTCAATTGGCGCGCGCTCGTGTAGGTGCACATGAAAAACATGGCTGATTTGCCTTGACATTGAGCTCTGTCAGTTGGAAAATGGTTACAGCTCACTGGACTAACCACCTTGGGCATCCCATATGTCTTCCAGTCATTTTCATCAACTAATCATAGCCTGTACGTGAAAAAAGACTGATTTGATTTTTTTTTTGTTAAAAAAATGAATAAGAAAAAAAAAATAAACACACTGTGATCCCAAGTTTTCTATTTTTAATGAATGATTTAGTTTTCTATCTAAATTAAAGTTGACTTTAGTTTAATGCGAGTTCTCATGACTTATTTCATTCCCGGGTAGTCCCTTTTTTGTTTCAAAATTGACGTTTCTCATGTGATAAGTATTCAGTGGACAAAGCTTGAATTAAAACCTATTGTCATTTTAATTTCACAGGAATTACCTTAAGTCTGCAGGTCTCTACAAGCATTCTCTTATGTGACAATTTGTCTTTGAAAATATGTTTGCTTGTGTACAAAGCAGGACAAATGCCATGACATGTTGGAAACTCATTTCCATGTGTCACTTACTCTGTTCAGTGGAGCCTTGTATGACATATATGGTATGCGCCAGCATTAATAAACAGAACAAATTAAAATGATCGTTTATAGTATAAAATTATATTATATATTCTATATAAAAGGGCGTATAATAAATATATTATTATAAAATTATAGTTGATTTTATTAACATAAATACTCACATGCCTGCAGTTTATTTTAGAAACGTAACTAGAGTTTTCATTTACTTGTAATTAAAAGAAAATTCTTCCAATTTATGGAAACAGCCAAGTATGAATTAGCTTCATTTGTTTTTGTAGCAAAAATCTTGCTCCTGTTGAAGAGGCCCGGCTGTAAATCTAAGATTACATCATTTGCTAATTTAGTAGCAAGCCTGCTCCTGATTAATTAATTGTGCGCAGTTACTTTTACCGGTTCCAGTTCTAATAAGAATGGCAACGACAATGAAAATAGAAATGACAGTGACAGTGACAGTGACAGTGACAGTGACGGTGACAGTGACGGTGACAGTGACGGTGACAGTGACGGTGACAGTGACGGTGACAGTGACGATAGCAATAGACATAGAGGTTGAGGCCAATAGAAAATCTTTTATATCGTTTTCGTTCGATAGAAAAGAAAGTGGATGCTGCGGCTCTATTATGCTATCGAATTTCATGACATCGCTCCACAACTGCATAGAAATGGAGAGCCGTGTAGTTGCTCTTTTTAAAGCTTAAATAAGATGGCCTATCGAATGGTTAATAAAAAAGATATGTTCTCCCTCAGCAACCTGTATTTGAAACGTTACCTACACTTGAAGATTTCAGAAACGAATAAAAAATTGTCAAGGGTAGCACGAAATGAAAATATCGCAATTTTAGGCCAGAAGGGAAGGTTTAAAGAAAGAGTCCATAAAAACTTGAAAATTACAATTCTCTTAGCTAGCTAATCTGACTGTAGTTGTTAAATTCTGCCGCTAGTAGTGCCACAAGTCAGAGGCAATTTTACAAGCTATATCTTTTATACGCATGAAGTGAAATCATAATGCTATATTTTTAAGCGATAGGCTCAGCCAAAGAAATATAATGTAACATTAATCGATAGATATTCGGTCCTACCGTGCTAAATAAGGTCGACGGGCTTAAGACAGTAACGAGCGACTTAGTGAAACCGGTAACTCGAGAATGAAAAGCGAGAACAGATTGATAACTCGACCGGATGGAAAAGTAAAGCAAGGAAATGATAGGGGATTACATTATCACTCACCAACAGTGAACATCGCAAATAACAGCAGGAAGTTGATTCTCGGAAACAGCTTCTGGTAGATAAACTCCATGCTTCTCAGTTTGTCAAATTTAGTTCGCTGCGATGCCTAACTCAAAGTTGAATGTAGCAGCTGTTTTGAACCCTCAAAGCACAAAGATGGCTTGACGGAGACTCGAGGAGTCTCTTTGGAAATTTTAAATGCAATCGTCAGTTATACCAGTGTTTACCGATTCTTCACATCCCACAGCCTCGAAATCGTCCGTCTTTTTCAAAGGCTGTCATGCTTCCCTTGTTTGACAGGTTAATTAAAGCACATGAAGGAGTGTCTTTAACAATTTTAAATGAAATCGATAGTTAGGCCATTGATTTCCGATCGATCCCTAGCACCCCGCAGTCTCGAATGAAATCTTGTCTTTTTTTTTAAGACTGAGATAGTTTCCATCTACAACATGCTTATTAATGCACATCTCGTAACGTTTGAAAGGCATTATTGAAATAAATAATAGTGACAGTTATCTGTTGCAATTAACTTACATATTGACACAGCTTATCCAGGCTAACGCCAAACGGAAAACAACAAGACAAAGTGAAAATTTTAAATTAATTCATCTAATTATAATTTATACCAGGCTGGGTATGTTTTGCTGGAACTTTCTTGATAATGGAAAAAAATACAAGTGAGGTTTTAGAAAAAATGAAAGACATTGAACTTAAGTTGAGCTCGTTCATTTAAATTTTAATTCATAGTCAGCCATACGTACTCAAAGGCAGTTGAAAACATATATTGGTATAATGATAGGTTATATCACACTATCGTTAATTGAAAATTCCAAAAATTAATGAGACTGAAACCACTGAACTCTTTTCGAGGAAAACGAGAATTCCCTTCACACGCACATTGCTTCACCGTTTGAGTTCCCAACATTGATGGGAATGTCATGTGAAATAATGCCTCCTTCTAATTTTCCGAACTCGGTTATATTTGCATTTCTTTATTGAAAAGAGGAGTCTTTTGCATAACATTTGGCCTGCAAGGAGGATATTCAGTTAATTTAATAACCATAAACTCAGACGAGGACCTTACAAAGTTTTTTTTTTTCATATTTTCTGAGTTGTTTAGAAAAAGAAAGAAAAAAGAAAAAGAAAAAAAGGTATTCCCTGAGCGTGACTTGAATTCGCAATTGGTTTTGAATAATTAAATATGACGCCCCACTACCTACAAATGAATTTTGGTGGGCAGCTTATGTTATATTACATCAGTTTCTCCGTCTTCTTGCGCTCTCGAGATTTTTAAAATAAACGTGTTTTAATATTTAGAATCCATATTACAGTGTTAAATATTGTTTTGTTTTAATTCATATTTTAGTTTTAGTGCTTCTGTGAAAGGAGCTAAAACAAAATATGCCAGCAGGTATTATAGCAGGTGAGGTGTCATTTAAGGCCATCATGTATATTGCGCTGTTTGAATCACTCTGGATCATAATCAGTTCCTGCGGAAAAAAATATTATTTATTTGCTAAGTGCACAAAAACAAAACAGTTTTTACTGCATGCTCAAAAACGTCAAACGGTAAAACAACCTAGTCACGAATGCGAATAATAATAATATATATTTTATACTTTTGAAAAACTGAAAATGTTATTTTCACCGCGATAAAAGTATAACGCATGCTTTTAAATGTCTAGTGCTATGTTTTTGAATATTTACATTGCCATTTAAACTTTTCTCGACATTGGTGAGATAAGATTCTTAACTGCTTGTTAAAGTTTCTTAAGATACTATGCTTTATGGTGTGGTCTATAATTATCAGTTTTTCAAATCGCCCGAAGAGTGCTTGTTCCTAGGAATCATCAATTGTAAGTTTATATATCGCTAGTAGATTTCTGACCAAAGTAGCGCAATGTGTTCGAAGCTTTCTCCCAAGAAATTTATTCTAAATCGAATGTCTGTCAACGAATGTCGTGCAGGTGAAATAAATCATCGGGCCCAACGTTACTGTTTTCCGGAGCACGCCGAGACAAAGAAAGGGAATATTTGGAGGCGAATACGATTTTTATGGTTTCCACCCCATCTTTTCTTGTAGCTAGTCATAATGTTTTGTAACACGAAAATTTGGTTTATCAACGGAGTTGATAATGTATATTGACCACCGTACAGGGATTCGATTAGCTGACGTTTCAAGCGTTAGCCCTTCGTCGGAGCGAATCGAGGAATTGTGGGTTGTGTATGGTTATGTGCAGAAAATGGAGCTACACTATTGGTGGTAACATGGTAACGTGAAAAACAGGAATAAATTAATTGAATGAAAAGCACTCGTTGATACCGTGGGGATTAAGAGTGCTAATTTGAAAGATCAGTTTTTGCTCGAGATTTTTACGGCTTTCCGTGGTACCTTGAAGTAGGGAAAGGCCGGAGATCGTCATGCGTTGTTTGGAATGGTTAGGGAGATTAAAATGCCGAGCGACAGGTTTGGATGCGTCTTTTGTCATCTTTCTCAACACCACGAAGATGTTCTCGGAATCAGTCACCTAGTCGTCTTCCTGTTTCACCGATGTATAACTTTTTGCATAATGTGCAGGTTATGCAATAGATAACATTTTGCGGAGGTACACGTGAAACGATCAGTGATCTACAACTCCGTTGATAAACCAAATTTTCGTGTTGACTCCCCCACCGACGCAGCACCACAGTTTCTTTAGAAACTAATCCCCTTAATTCATAATGGTTTGTAAGTGAATAAAGCACGTCAGGTTTCCGTGACAGGAAAGGGAGAGGGGGCTTAACCTTCCAATCAGTTAGACCCCACATCTAGTGTTGTTTAACGCCTCATACCTGATGGCCCAAGACTAATTAACACAGTAAAAGGTCAATAGACGGTTTCTTAAAAAAAAGTCTCAACATGGAGGAGGACAAACAAACAATACGTTTCTGTGCTGCTGATAAAATCCTATACTGCTGATGAAAACTGTTTGTTTGTTTGTTTGTTCTTATGGCGTAATATTATCTCAAAGGTGGTAGCATTAATCAATGAATCAATCAATGAATCAATTTATCAATAAAACAAGTAATCAATCAGTCAGTCAATCAATAAAGCAAAGAAACAACAACAACCTTTGCTGCAAACTATATATTTGTCTGAATCAACCCTGCCAATCAACACTTTGATTATTATTATTATTATTATTATTATTATTATTATTATTATTATCATTATTATTATTGTAACTCAACTCATGCATGTTTTTTATTCAATTTCTCCTGTATTATAATGATCCGAGAAAACTTATCAATCGTTCTTGTGTGAATACGTAATAGACTGCTTTGAACGGACTTACTAAGGTTAATTTATATTCTATCTCTATTTTAACTGCGTATAGCAAAGAAAATTTTTAACTGCTTCATAATTAAAATAATAAAAATGATGAAAATAATGAAAACATGGTTTAAGAATATCAATAACAACACCATTAACAAAGATAAGAACTGGTAAAAAAATGTAAAAACTATAATTTTACGGCCATTACCATTATAATTTTTACAAGAACTTTTTAGATAAAAAAAATACTGGTGATACTTGGCTTTTTTGCATCCGTTCAGTGGTGCAGAAATCTAACATAAAATGGTACAATATACTGTTAACCGAGATTTAAACAATGTAGAACTGTTTGTACTCAAAAACTCAAAAAGCTGTTTAGAAATGCTGCAGAAATCTTAAGGTACGTTGATTCGTTGTCTGCACTAACAAAACTCGGTACAATGAATTTCATCCAGGTTTCTACTTTGTTATGCTAATTAAGTGTCTACAGGAGGCATAGATCTCTCCTGGAGAAAAAATCCATCGTTGAATCCAGCAGATGAGCAAGAGGCGGCCTCGTTGTCCCTGCTTTCCAACTCGTGTGTGTCATAAGCCGTCACTTTGTTTCTCCGCTTGACACTTGGATGGTTTCGGCTGGATCGGGATGTTGTAAGACTCTTCTTGTCCTTCCACTTTTGTTTTGTCCGCTGAAATTCTGCACGTACATCTCCGTTTCTCACAACGTGAAGTAAGAATACGAGAAAACCCTAGAAATACCAAAGACATTATATAGCCCGTGGGCTGTGGGAGCTATCGCGCGCACATTTTTGTCACGTGACGTTTCTAGCTCACATGGAATGAAGTTTGCTTAAAATTGCAGATTATACCCTAGGAAACAAAAGGAATATGACAGGCATATCAGCGTGTAGCGGAAGTAAATATTCCTCACAAAAACTTCGAGCCAACTTGTCATTTTTTCCAAACGTGGATTACGTTCTGATCAAAAGTACAAATCTAGGTTGAACCCGCTTACTTAACAGGCTTCGACTCTCACTATTATGGGAATCGAAACTAAATTCAACTAGCTCCCTTCTTAGATATGACTACAGTTTTCTGTGGAGTTTACATTCTCTGATCGCTTTACTGGTAACAGTACCGGTATATTTTTCATTAGGAACGGTACCTGTAGAGAGTTGAGGGTGGTGAAGATGTACTGAAAGACGAGACCAGCATCAGTGACGCATAGAATACCAAACACCCACGTCATTCCAAGGAGAGGGAAAAAAACCACGCATGCCTTGGTGCCTCGTCTTATTTTCTCAATCTCTGATGTTTCATTGCTCTGCATCTTTAGGATTTCGCGGAGCACTAAACCAAGGAGCACCACATTTATCTGAGAACAGTAATTGCAGTTACCAAATTTACTTTTTTGACGTGGAAAAGCTTCTTTTCTTATTTTTTTGTGGCTCGTGAATTTCTATCCTTAGAGAGATTGGGTAAATACCGCGACCACGAAAACTACATTTAAAGGCTATGATTTCAACGAGATGATGATGTAAATTTTTAAGCTTTCAATATGACACAAAACAACTTTAGGACAAACGTCCTCACCATAAGTTCAAGTTGTTTGACGCCATGCATTGTCACGTAACCTATTAAGGCTATTTTTAGCTCAACATTGTATTTGACAAAATGGCACCACGTTTAATTGCTTTCTTGAGGCTGCGATTGGTGTTATAGTGTGCAATTAGTTGCAGAAACATCATTTCTATGGCTGGACCTTTTAAGTTAATTTTATAAAACTATTTACACTGTCAATACAATATTGAATAAAGCCCGGGCACAGATGTTTTGCCGTTTACTCAGGGAGATATTTCGTGGCAATTTCTTTAAATGACCGTTGTTATAAACTGGTGCCATTTCTCAATAAAGTTTTTTTCATATGAAGTGGCCGTAATAAATCACGTGACCTTATTTGCATGTCATGTGACACTCTTTAAGTTTAACAATATGTTCAAGTTATGCTGTCAGATGTTTAAATCTTCAAAATTAAGACAACCCTAACTGTTTTTAGAGGAATTTGAAAGAAGGCCCATGCGTTAATTTCCTTAAGCTCCTTGATTTCTGATTAGTCGCCATCTTGCATCCAATGTGTTTTATTTCAAGACTTAAAGAAAGAAGCCAAACAGGCCACACTGTTACTAGAAACGAACTGAAGAACTCTGAAACTCTGGGTTGCACTATTTTTATTTCTGAGTTTTGGGAGAAAAACCTTCCACAACAACCTTCACTATGAAAACAAAACTCGGAAGTAATACGGCACTTGCAAAACTGTCTTCTTGAAGATCTACAAAATATTCTTGTTGCATTTATGTATAAGCGCCAAAACGAGAACTCTGTCATTATTTGTGGTAGACCACCATTTTATATTTCTCGGTTGCTTCCCAGCCTGTGAGAACCACCTCAAAATGATAAATATCAATAAAAATAGCTGCAGAGGCAATTAAAATTTTCCGCAAGAAATATATGGTGTTGTTTTCTTACATATGAATAAAAAAAGAAAATAAAAACAAACAAACAAACAAACCAAAACAAAACAAAAAACCGCATGACCGTCAAAAGCCAGTGCATGCGCTTTATATCCCCCGTTAAACTGGTGTTACATTGTCCCTTTCTTTCTCTCATGTTTGCGGTAGAAGCAAAGAAAAAAGGTCCGTACCAGGCATACCACAAGGACAGGAGTGACAAAGGTCCAGATTAGGTTGTTAGTGAATGAAAACCAGCAACTACAGAAAAAAAGAGAGAGTTGATTACAATTTGGACATCATGAAATTACATTTAATATTTAATTACTAACAAAAGCACACTCTATACGGAACATTGACGTCCTTACCTGCAAAATTGTTTCCAAAGTAGTTAACTTCCTATGTTTTTAGAATGATGTTTCACAAGTGCTTATCGAATTCGACAGCCTAAGGTTGTCAATTAAAATAAATGAATACGGATTCCATTATATGACTCTCTGGCGGTGTTCTTGATAACACTCAACTATTATTACCATAATTTCATGTATATCGAATGTGAATGAACATGCATATAATCTTTTAGGATTCAAATTAAATAACGTCCTGTTTATGAGAACGTTTGATTAACAGAAGCATTGACTTTACATGACTTTTGAAATTTCTAGCTCCAACTTAAATTTCTAAAACAACTGATGTTATTAACATCTTACTTAGCCTCGCAGATAGCTAATTCACTTACAAGTCACCCTGCACATAGCTCTGAACTCCGTCATCCTGAGTGGAAGCAATCACAATTGAAAGTAGCACAATAACCGCAGGAAAGCCTTTGAGAAAGAACAAACGCCGCAAGGATCCGTAAACGAGAAACGAAGAACAAGGAACTGTCCGTTAAAAGCTCTCTTAAGCCCCCCGTCTCTATTACCCCCCTCCCTCTAATAATCCCCCCGTTTGGAAGTCGGTTTTTGTAATAACCCCACCCCACCCCCCCCCCCACCCCTTTCCCTCCTTTGGAACATAAATCCACTTCATGCGGCCTAGTCGTTTGGTTTGTAAACAAATATACAATCA
>JAEMWC010000683.1:255000-292500 GCA_016490735.1 Pachyseris speciosa
TTGCAGGGATGTTTAGAAGTTTTCGTTACAGGTCCAGGATTGGGGTGGATGTCTCGTCCATTTATAAGTCGGTAGATTTGGAAACTACTTGTGCCGTTAGAAGTGTGAGGGAATCTCGTGAATAAATAGAGTTTTTCATGTCCGCGGCTTTGAGTGGCCTTGCGGGAATTCAGTGAGCTTGTGTTGGCTACGACTAACGACCAGCATTCCATTCTTGTTGAGACGTTTCTTCGTAGAATAAGAAAACCAGTGTCGACGTTTCCATGAAGAAATAAGGCAGTCATAAGCAGTAAAATCGCTAGTTTCATGGAACTCGAAAATTCGTGCCCGGTCGCCATTATGCAAACCTAGTGCTGATATTTAAGACGAAAACGGTATGTTAAAAATGTGAAATAAGCCCCCTTTATACTAAGCGCCCCTCTCTAATAAGCCCCACCCCTTCGAGGGGATAACAGAGCTTTTTTGGTAATTTAAATTCAGGTAAAAGTAAAAGTAAGCTTAAATATTCTCATCTAGTGTATTAACAGGAATAGGGTAGGTTATTTCATTTCGCGCTTATCGCTACTCGGCAATTGAATTCTACCCAAATTAAACTCCTTAACATTATTAAATTATGATGTATGTGCTAAATACAGTTTCTGGATTTTTAAAGGCAGCACAATTAGCAGACAACTTACCCCAAGCAACTGCATAGAACAGGCGCATTCTAACGTCGGTATTAAATACTTTGACCACCATCAGGTACAAGTAAACTCCTTCAAACAACATCCAAGCAAATCCAACAAGGCAAGAAAAAATGGATTAACGCTGCTACAAAAACACACACGACCTGTGGAAGACAAAAACATGTTCCTATACTTGATCAGTGTTTAAACTGAATTAAAGCATAGCCACTCCAAAATTTAGGTTCTGGACATTAAAACAGGGTATAGCGAAAATTGGAACTTTCCAATTTTTTTTATTTTTTCATAATACATCTAAAATCGTAATTGGAAGACCAGGTATGGGTGGCAAAAGGCCAGAGAGAGACGGAGGGTAATGAGAGGTCCCACACATGGGACACAGAGGGAACCTAATGGAAAGACTAAATAAGGAATGTGTGACTCACATCGGCAGGTAAAGGGTGGAAGTGAGTTATAACAACAAAGCCAAATTTAAGGGTTCTTGTTCACTTCTACTGATACCAATCGTTTTCCGCATAATTAACATTTCTCTACCATGCACCATTCTTGTAACTTGAAGTTCCACCTGAAAAACGCCCATACGGAACAAACGTTTAGAATATTGTGCTGGCTTACCTTTGTTTCCGAAGCACCAATCCCGAAAAGGAGAACTACTTGTGCGATCGCCAGGGAAAACACAAGGTTAAAACGTATTTGAATCTGATCCTGTTTTAAATTCCTGAAAGCGATGAAAATAACTAAGTGCGCGCAATTAACATTGCTATCTCCTCCTCTTCTTCTTCTTTTTAATATGGTTATTAAGGAGTAATTCAGTTCAAGACAGATACTTTCTACAGCATCATAGGCTTAATGTTAATCCATAGGGATTACACGTTTTGAGCACTCTGTTGCCTTATGATATAGTTCTTTGCAACTGAATGGGTAAATCCAGATATAAAGGTACAGTTTCAAGAAATAAACATTGGAAACCACAAAGGGTCAAACAACAAAGAAATTTATTTAGAGCTTATTGCTGTGAAGCCATATGGGATTGGAGAATTGAACAAAATGTTTTTGTCGACTTTTGCAGGCTGAAAATTATTTTCTTCCAGCTTTGTTATATCAACTTATAGTCTAAGCGATCACTCTGATATATTTGAAACAAAACGAAGTACTACTTTTTCGTTCCTCCATCCGTGTAAAAATAAAGTTTTCAATGTGATTAGTTGTTAGCTGGTTGTATGGCCACAAATAAATATTACCTGTGTACATTCTGTAAATAACCGCCTCTCACTAGTAACTGCACTGTGGTAGTGGCCAACTCGAAAGCTCTGCTCCTTTGGCCACTACGCACTATTCCAAATTAATGCCTGATGCACATGCAAGCTAGATTTGTTTCTCTTTTCACTTGGTATTCTGTTGTTTTATACTAATTTTATGTTTGAATAAGTGTGAATAAACTGAAACTGAAACTAAACAGAACATGTACTGTGGCAAGGAAACAGCTTACACGGGGAAAATAATATGACTGTAGGTATAGTTGCTTTGTTCGTAATGAACTCACATGAGGACACAATATACTATAATAGTAACCAGTTCTCCTAAGAGTGACAGGGAACAACCCACGTAAGTGATCACCTCCAAGGCAACCCTGTGCTCTTCAGAAATCTGCCATGAGGGAAATGGGAGAACACCATTTTGTCACTCGTTCATACAGAAAAAAAGAAACAAGCAAACAAACAAACAATAACTAATTTAAAACAACAAAGGAGCAGTTTTTCTTTAATTATTAACCCGTTCACCAAGGAGCAAACGTTCCAACAAGGTGCATCCCTAATGGTTGCCTCAGTAAGGTAAACCTAACCTGATCTCTCTTCAGACCATTGACATTAAAGCTTAATAATCTTTTGACTTGAGATGGCTTGAAACTGACATCAAGACAAAGTTATAAAGCGATATTTTCATGACAGTAACGTAATAAGTTAAGACAGTAGAACGTAAACAAATCCCATGTTCAAAGTAAGCAGGCCCGTAGACAGGTTTCCGCATGGGAAGACGTGTCTGAGCGCCGACGGCTCGAACTGACGAGCGGGTTCCGGGGGCATGCCATTTTATTTTTTTAATGACCGTTCAAGACTTCATTTGGTGCGTTTTGAAGGACGTTAAATAGAAAATCAGAAAGTCAAGATCTATGAAATTTTTTTTCGGTCAAACTGGATTTTGGGCTTAATTGTTGAGTAGTGTGCCTAGCTCAAGCCTCCTTGAATGCTTCTTGGAAAACAAATATACCACTTCACTTTAACGAGAGCGCCTTCCTTGAGCTATGCTGACTCTGTTGTAAATGTGGAGTCGACTGAGAGCACTTGTGTTTCTTTCACACTCGCAGCTGGTGGCTGGAATTGTGCAAAAAATCTTCAAGAGGACGTAAACCTTTGGCTTTGCAGCGGTATTGACATTTTGCAGCGGTATTGGTTTGGAGCTGTACCCGAAATAGTCTTCCAGCAATTTAACAGTATCGGCATAGCAGAGGACATAAAATGAAACAGTTCAATAGATTGGGCCTCATTTCAAACTACACAATAAGCGATTCAGGAAGCAAGTACTACTGGTAATTTGCGGTTTTTTTTTTTTTTTTTGTAATAAATTACTTTCTCTATTATGGCCGGTATCTAGTAAAATGGTTTTTCCTGCCCGCGGGGGTGGGGGAGGGAGGAGGGGTGCGTACGCACTCGTCGGAACCCCCTCCCTACTGGCCTGAGCAAGGACTAACCATTTTGTTTACTGACCTCATTTTCCTTAACTTGCATCAAAACAGCAAAATTAGGGAGATGGTTACAAGTGCAAGTGACTTCGTTGTTAACTGTTTTTACCAAAGAGCACCCTTTGCTAGACCACGATCCGTTCAATACAGACCTGCAAAATTAGGTCGGAAGGGATTATTTCGTTCTGAAAGGAATATTAGCTCAAGCAACTTCACGTGCAATTTTTAATAACCATACAACCTTAAGAGCATAGAGCTGTTGCGGATAGCACTGATCCTTGTTTGCTTAAGTAAAATAATTTAAAGATTCTGACAACAAAACCCTGAAGGCATTGTGTCTTTGGTCATATACAACTGGCAAAATTGAGATGAATAAATGTTGATCTACAATAGAGAAAACGACTTGATTGAAAAGTCCCAGAAAAGACAATGCGGTATGTCCTCTTTTTTAAATGCCTAGACATTGAAAGAAATAAAATAACATTACATTTTATTGTTTTCGTTAATATCTAATATCCCAAAACGTGAGTGACCATTACTGCTTTAAAGTGCTAGACGTATTCGACATACACTGCCGTAACTCACTGAGACTGTGACGTTCTCCGGAAGAGTACCAACGGGTTCAGGGTCAACAATCGTGGCTATTACACTGCTCCCCTGCTTGAGATTCATAAACTTTTTGCCTCTACAGAGGAAGAGAGAGAGAGAGGTTATGAAAAGGTGTTATGTCCACCCACTGTATATCTTTAGGCGCATAGGCAATTTATACGCATGGAAAAAAAAATAACAATGATAATGATAATAAACCCGCAGGAAGCCATTTTTTATGTAATGTATCTTAAAATGAGAGCGAGTGTCTCATCAGAGATTCCAAACACCGAGAAACAGACGAAAGGACGACGCCGAAGGCCGAGTATGTACAGGGTACTTTTATTGTTTCGAGGTGTTTGGAAGCCCCGCTGAAAGAAGAAGCACGCGTGTTTGATACGGCTTCTCAAACACCCAAAAACACAATACAATATAGCAAATATGTTCTATTTTTAATTAGAAACAATTGTTTCAACGAGCAACCTCGCATAAATTCTTTCGCTTTTTCAACAACTCTTTGCCTGCATAGATTTTGTGCAAGTTGTTTGGTTGGCATCAGCAGTCATTCATTAGGGAGTTTAAGAAACGAGGACACGACGGCAACGAAAACGCATTTTTCAACTTGTCAAATGTCAGCGAACTGTCCAGGAAATAAATTTCTATGAACGGCCTTAAAGTAAAGAAAAAGACAGAAAAAATTGCCATTATATGCCTACGTTCTCGCCAAAACCGAAGATCTCGTCATTTTACGGTTTTGATAATTTTATAGTGGAGTAAAAGTGGACAGGTGTGCGAGGGAAAAGAAGGGAAAAGCTCGTGAAGATTCGCAAACGCTGTGTTCATTATAACTGGATGATTTTTTCCCCTCTGAGAATCATTAATTGACCGGAGAAGATTCCTCGGAAGACATGGGAAGCAGCAGTAAAACTATCAAGGCACTTAAAAGCTTTCTGTATGCTTAATGAAGAAACAATTTTGTTTGAAATGGCACTATAATACAGCTCTGTTTTCTTGCATTGGAATGTTTTGATGTTTTGTGGTTTGTGAACTGCGGTCAATTCCTGTTCAGGCTGCCTTAAACTATCAAACTGGTACTCCTTTTCGATATTTTATACAGATTTTATATCTTAGATTATTCCGCACTTTTTCCTTGCTTTTTACTTAATTGTCTAATTTCTCCACCTTCTCCAATAATCTTCGAAGAAACACATGCACTGTACTTTATTTCCTTGCAATGTTTTCCTTTTGATCCGCGGTGAACTCAGTTAAGTTTTCATCTGTATGTTTGTTTTGTCTTCGTTTTCCTCCTTGTTGACCTTTTTTTATTATTATTATTTTTTTTTTGCTGTTCATCTTTCAGACGTTGCCTGTGTTGCAAGTGGCCTCTTTTAATTGGACACTATAGTACGTCAAAGTTAAAGTCAACTCACCCATCAAATTCAATAAAATACTTAAGGCTTACTCACACAGCTACTTGGACATGTTCTCCATCCGGAACCCATTGCTTGATGCCATTATAAACAATACAAGCAACCATAGAGTCTAAAGAAAATTGAAAGAATCATCGTCATGATCATTGGGGGAGGAGTCTCCTAATGGGCGGTACCAGCACCAGTAACCTTACTCCAATGTTACGCTACCTCCAGTAAACAAATAGCTATAAATTGTACTATTATTCATTGATTAATAACAAATTAATCTCAATTTACCATATCCTTGAAATATTCCAGAAGGCAGGGAAATGCTTGCAAAGCCTTCAACACTAGAATACTCTGCCTCGTCAGTAGAGAAAGCGATCACATTATTCTTATCTGCAGGTACTTTGTGGATCTTTAAAGCTGTAGGAAAAAAAGGAACAAAACTTGTAAGATACAAATGACACGTTAATCGCATATTTATGCATAGGTTTGAACTTAATCCCTGAATGCACGTATTCTTGCAAAAAAAATTGGATCTCAGTTTTCAGGTATCATTATTTAGTTTTTAAATTCATTAAATTTGGAGCAAATTCAAAAGCGGCTAAACTGAGCGAGGATCTTGATAGGTGGCTAATATCTTGACTTGGTCTCTTTCTTTATGCATTCACTGTTTTCTTCTTGTATTTGGAACACGGACATTTCCATACACTTGACAATTGGCAATGGTTCCAACTGTGTGAAATGCAGTTTGCTTTTACTATTCTAACCTCGGTAGTATGTTTATGTAGTCCCCTGAAGGAACATATATTTATACAAGCCTTGTTGACTGATTGACTCGTTAATTGGCTCACTGATTGACGTATTATCCGATTAATTGACTGATTTTTTTAGTATTTCATTATTTTTTTCTTATGTTTCCTTTTATATCACTGGAAAAAAGTTTAGCCTTTTAACTCACAATAACTCCGAGCTCCCAACAAGCTGCCCAGAATTTTTTTCTCATGACCTTCCATCACTGTACAATTCAGCCCAAGAGTAAATTTCTGAAAAACTCACCAGCGGTAACTGCATCCCACCAAGGGCTTTCCACAAGTTAATCGAGATTTCCTAAAATGTTGCCTGAAATGTCTCAAAACGTAGCTCAAATGGCACTCCAAAAAAAAATCAAAAGTTGGTTTTTGTACTGAAAGTTTCTCAAGAGAAAAAAACTTGTTTTTGTTTCTCTCTTCTTTTATTTCGTCTGATGCAAAAATATACACATATATATATATATATCTGTACAACAACAACAACAACAACAACAACAACAACAACAACAACATTTCTGAGAATTTTTGTGCAATTTTGCGTTGAAACCAGGGTCGCTAAATAAATTTGTTCGCAGAACGTATCTATCCCTAGTATGCACATTTGGTTGGGCTGTGTCGCGAAAATTTCGCTTTTTTGCAGTTGGATTTGTTTACGCTTTGCGCTCTCTTACAATCTTCGTCACCCTAAACACTCGAATCAGTGGAATGTGAATCTTCGCCCGCCATTTTGTATTTCTTTAAGAAACCGCTGACCTAGCAACCCGGCTGCATGCATCTTTCGCCCATGATCTGCTCCAGTGGGGAGGAACGGCTCCTTTTTCACGGGAAATTCACAAATTGTCTACTGAAACATTGTAAAATATGAAAACATGGCCAATAAAAGCACTTAAAGCTGCTCCGATATCTAGAAAACTAGAAATCGCCCAGGATCCAAAAAAAAAAAAAAAAAAAAGAAAAGAAAAGAAAAGAAAAGAAAAAAGAAAAAGAAACGTTGCAAGAATACAAAAAGTTGCCAAAAAGTTGCCAAGCGACTTGTGGCAATCCCTACTATCACCACACCCTAACTTTCAGTATTAAAAAAGCTAAAATATAATTTAGTAAATTAATTCAATAGTTTGCTAAACAGATTCACATGATTTGCACTAATTAAGGTGCACCGTGGTCCAATACATGTATTGTTTACTCACCATAGTGCTCTTTGGGAATGACATTGCTCTCATTTGCTTTGAAATGAATCCTGCCGTACTTGATTGCAAAGGCCTCTAATTGCTAGTGGCTAAAAACATATTGAAGTTTTTCTATTCCACGGGTACATCTTTGAAGTATGCATAAAAGTTGCTGGTCGTATTTACAGCAATCTGAGGATTTTAAAACGCTAATTGTTCTTAGCTCGCGAAGTAGTTTGATTCAGTATTTGGTAAAGCTAAGACATGCCTTTGCGACGGGAAAAATATGCTCATATATGGCGAGAGTGGAAATGACGCTTAGCAATATTCCATCGCTTATTATAGACGTCGTAATGGCTATTAAGCTTTGATGACCACAACAATTTTGATGACCACAACAATTTTGTTACCTGGGATTTTCTCGAATTTATGGAATGAGTAAGGCCAACATTCTAAGAGAAGGTCAATTTCCTTTATTGAGAACTAGTATCCTTTTCAACGCACTGGGTATGAAGAGAAATGGTAACGGTGATCTTTATGCAGCTAGGAGTCGAGGAGAGTCGCCTAAGTCGCGGACTCAGAGAGAGGAACCCAAACCTTATCCATATGAAGTAGCCCATGCATCCTTACAGTTTCAGGAATAAAGCCTGGTTGTTTTTTTTCTTAATTGGGTTCAATTTCTGTCTGTAAGACATGAAATCAAGCACCTTTTTTTTAACCATCAGCGGTGCGGAATATCACATGCCTTCCCACCCCTATAACCCCTGTTATAATTATGAATACATCCCGGACCTAAAAACTGATAGGATACTGTAATAGTTTTGAGTTCTTTATTCGTTGTACAAGATACGTACTAATATGGCGGATCAACTCTAGCACATGGCCCCCGGCATGCAATGGGTTCATGCAAAGAACATAAACCGGAGGTCCGCTGTAACAAGTAACTAATCCAACATCTCCTCCCAAAGATAACGAGAGTTAACTCCCAGAACACAACGTAAGAGGAAATAAAATGAGAAGCCTAATACGGAAAGTCACTAAGCGTTTGTATCCAGACGTTGTCGCTGGTTATGTTTAATCTGTTGCTTTGATCTGTATTCGTCTTCCCTTAGTTGAACATTATATCGATTGGTGTCTTGTACGTTAGGTTTGATGACTTTGCTTCTCAAGTGGCGCCCCATGAGGAACTTGCTTGGAGAAAAGCCATTCTGCAAGAGCGTAGATCGGTACGCAAGGAATGCTGGATATTGCTATTCATTCTTTCGGAGCAGTGCCTTGACTGTGAGGACGGCCCTTTCACCATTGGCCGTTGGGTACTTTGGAGAGCTTATCACGTGAATAAAAAACAATCGTAATCAGTGGCAAATAGCCGAAAGGCATGACAGCTGAATTGTGGGCCATTATCTGTTACAATGGTGTCAGGTATGCCGTGTGAAGAGAATAGCTCTTGCACGATTAAAATGACTCTGGTAAAGGAATAATCGTTCAGTTTCTTTATCTCAAACCATCTTTAACAATTATCGACGATAATCATATTATACCTTTCTCTCGAGTTCAAAGAGGTCAGCAGCTAGCCTTTCTCACAGTCGTGGGGGAAAGAAGCTGACACGAGCGGCTCCTTGGGTTCAGGGCGATCTTTGGCGCAGGTGCTACAATTTGCCCCCACGTTCTCAATCTGAGTAGAAAGGCCAGGCCACCATACGGGATTTAGCATTGCACTTGGTTATGCCGAGGTGACCAGTATGAATACGATCAAGTATCTCCATGCAGCTGTGCTCATCACATAAAAGCAAGTCATCAACGATGGTAAAGTGGGAAGAAGTGGAGGTTGATGTGGCATATAAGCTGGCCACCCTTGATAGCAGTAGGTTCTGATTTGAGTGCATTCTCCATCAGCCATTTGAGCCGTATCTCTGCCAGGCGCTGTATCGTCGCCGGGAGTGTGAACAGTGTTTGTGAGCTGCGAAGCATTTCAGCTCTTCTTCGAACTGCTCATCCTCTCCTTTGGGTTTTTCTGTAGGAGCGTGGGAATGTGCGTTGGCTGCTAACTGATTTTTCCCAGGGACACATCGGACTTTGAACCTAATTCTCATGTCATTCTGATGGATAGTATCGGATGGATTTCTCGCTGAACCGCTTTGTTCAATTAGGTTAGGTCAATACAGAGTCTGACCATGCCATTTGGTTTGAGGACTGGGGCTAAACCTGAGCACCAAGTAATGGGTACCCTTACTGGTGAGAAGACACCCTGCTAGAGCATCGATTCTATTTGTTATTTAATTTAACTTTGGACAGTAACGGGAAAAGGATTTTCCATGGCGAGTAAAGACAATGTGGCTCGACGTCGAGTTGCAGGGTTATGTGAACTTCGGTCTTCACTTTCCCAGGAATTTCAGCTTTCAAATAAGCCACTGATGTAGTAATTTTATTAATTACCTTATCTGTGACAAAGGCTTTTCTGCTTACAAGGCCATGTATGGTGTGGTATAACATATAGGTATTGGTTTAGTACTTTTTCTCTGGCGGTATGCGACGTTTGCTTAGAAGATGCCGATGACTGGGATTTAAATATTTTCGGGGTCTCGTAGGGTTTGTTCTGATATGACTAATTCTTGGTCTTTTAAGCACGGAGTCTGGGCACCAATGACTGTAACTGCGGCAACAGTAACCAGTTTAAAGCGAGCATTTTTGACAGAGTTGACGAGTCCAGCCACCCCAAGTGGTCAGAATATCTCCAAGGAAAATAACTCCGTAATTCTCTTTCTGCCGGTCGTCTTGTACTTTCCTCGTTGGGTTGGCATAGCTACAACGCACACTTTGTTGCAGATAGTATCTTTAGCGGGGCAAAATTGTCGGCCACACCAACCACAAAATGGAACAGGTTTCTGAGTCCTTTTACTGGGCAGTTTTCTATTACCGATTTTTCCTGGATTGAAAATTTCAACCTGTGCTGGTCTGGTCTCCCAATGGACAAGTTCACGAATTTGTACTCTAGATTCTACCTGACGACTCATCTGAACGGCTTGTGCTAGTGTAAGGCATCTGTTACACCCACGACGATTCGATCTCGAATCAGCTCATCTTTTTATGTACCATATTCATATTTATCTGCTAACGTGTACAGATCCTGTAACAATGTGTCGACAGAGTCTCCTGGCTTTTCTCAGACCTTCTGTTAAAACGTACTCTGTCCACAATTAAAAATAGTAGTTCATTGTTTTCTTAATCTCCTTGGAGGATATTGTTTTCTCATCTATTGGAAGTGTCTCGAGGATATCGTCGGCACTGTCACTAATTGCGCAAAGGAGAATACTGACCTGCTCCGTGTATGGTTTATTGTTAAGTGCTGATGCTACTATGCACCGGTCAAATCGGCGAAGCCACTTTGGCAAAACGCCTGCCGTATGTGGACTGCTTTCTCCCTCGAACTTTCAGGGGGAGGAATTTACGTGGACGTGTGGGCCGGATTGATCGCCTCAGGGGCTGGTGGGTTCGTATTTTCACCTCCTGACATCGTTAGGGCCTCCAGACGGTTGCCACCATGTTGTATTGTTGAGTTCTTTATTCGTTGTATAAGATACGTACCAAGATAGCGGATCAACTCAAGCTTATGGCCCCCAACATGCAACGGGGTCATACAAAGAACATAAACCAGAAGTCCGCTGTAACAAGTAACTAATCCAAAAGATACCATTTTGTTTTCTCTAAGCTAAGTTAATCGGTATAAAAACCATAATTGTTACTGTACTTGCAGAGAACCCTCATCATTGGCATCTAGGGCGATTATGTCCTTAATGAAACTATCTACCTACACGGAAATAAAATAATTCACAGGTATTAGATAACATTTAGCATGATATATAGCGATAATTCGAAGCAGAGGCGTATAACACAAACCAAGGTCTAGATTATTCTCGTCGTCGTGTAAAATATAGTAGTTAGTTGTTTATCTTGGGCGCTTAAAAGAGTGCGCCCAAGTTAAACCCTATGGGAAAATCAACTTACAAACAACTCTACCTCTAAGCTTGCAGCCTTTCACATAGTCTAAACGTTTTTTAAAGGTGTTGCCACAATGCACTGTAAAACGTTTGCTTTAATTCAATTTCATTTTGATTTCAACATCGATTTTGCTCATTTATGGTTCAATTACATTTGGAAAGTGAATGACTTCTGTGATGTTTTGTGACTCTAACTGAGAATTTCTAAAGTGACCCCACCAAGGAGATCCTTCCTGGACAACTGCCGATGGTGGGTACCTCTCAAATTCATATGATGAGTCGCGGTCCCAGCTTCATGCAACATGTTTTTCCCTTTTAAAAGGAAACACTTAAATTTGGTTAATTGAATACCCATTGTAGGCATGGCGTATAATGAGAAGCTTTTCCGACAGGCGTACTTTATCTTTAGCGGTCTGTATTTCTCGCGTAGTATTGTTCTTGCCGGATACTTCTTTGTTGGAAGAGACGATAGTTACTGGCGGGATTTCGTTTACATTGGTCATCGTTGCTGTCAATGTGTTCGTTAGCCAGGTCGCATAACGCGCTGCTTTTGTCTCCAACACGGATGTTGTTAGGATGCTGCTTAGCAATTCTGCGTTGGCGGGCAAAGTACTTGTCAATGGTGTGATCATTCCAGAACTTGCCGTGGTAATCGATGCTGAGGTTATGGTCCTTGCTGCCTTTTGGAATTGCAGTATTGTGGTTGTCACATGCATGAGGCGTTGTTCTATCCAATTTGTAGTCCCGGATTGCACCGTTAAATTTTCTGGTCCTGAGATTTAAAGAAAAAGAAAGGTGACTTTCAGATTTTTTGCCGCCGTTATACAGACAAGGAGGCTCATGTCTACATTAACCATTAACAGGGTTGTATAACGCTCAAAGATCGCAACAATAAGGTGAAAATGACAATACGAAAAGGAATGGCGGCTTAGATGAAATAAAGTAACTAATTTTATGCCGAAGAAATGGAAACAAACTTACATACATTTCAATACTTAGCCCTACTTTGTTCGCAGATGTAGCTTTCTTGTGACTCGCAATCATTCCCGATCAGTTTGCTGCTAGTGAAATTAACCACAAAACAACGCTTTCTTATTCCGCGTACCTTAATAATGTCGGATTTGATACCCGAAGCCTCCTGGTGTTCATCTTGATCCCAGTAATATTTACCATCCTTCCAACTAGAAACGAAAAAAAAAAAAAACATTTTACGCGGTATGACGGTTAACATCTGTATAAGCTTTCAAAAGTAGTCGAAGGAAAGTCTTATCAATAGTAATCTATATGTCCTTTAATCATCGTTGCTTTCCAATAAAAAATGCATTATTAAGCAAGCTTGAATGTTTTGGTCGATATGTTTGTTATTGGCGAGGTTCTTTTGTGCGCTTTTATATGTGGAGGTCCAAAAAAAAAAAAAATCCAGAGTTGGTTTAGCTTTTTTATCTACTACAAGGAGACCAATCTTAAAAAGAACTGCGAAAAAAAAGAAGCTGCGGAAAAAAATTAAAAAAGAAAAAGAAAAACAAAACTAACAAAACAATACTGTTCATTTAAAGACCCGAAGAACGTATGGCGATAAAACAACCCGGTCATGAGTGCGAATGGAATATATATTTTTACATTGGCTGCGAATAGGAAACGAAGCGAACTTCACTTCCACCGTAATATTAAGTATACCTGTGTTCTATTCATGAGCACTTCCAATGTTATATGTAATGTGTGTTCAGTTGAATATCTAAACAACAACACTTTATTCACATTCCATTACACGGTTTGTAAAACTTATTAAATAATTAGCAACTTAACACATAGAATAATCAATCACAATTTAAACTAAATATTATAACATAGAAGGAAATGCCTAGCAGCTAGATCAACGTAAGGTTTTCGAGCTAGCAGCTATCTCTTTGAAGGTAGTTTCGAATGTACAGGACATCACAATAACTAGACATACACAACATCGTAAGACATACACAACACACCACAAAAAAAGAACAAAAAAAAAAAAAGAAAAAAGAAAAGAAAACGTAGCAATACAATTACAGATGCCTGCACTTAGCAGTGGTAGCCGAAAATTTGGCAAGCGTTGAAAAACACGTGCGGCGGCCTTTGCGCCATATGCGAAAATTCCTTTTAAGCTTTGGGCACAACAAATGCCAACGAACGACTCAGACTTATGTTATTATTATTATTATTATTATTATTATTATTATTATTATTATTATTATTATTATTACAAGTGAAACCGGAAATAACAATATATAATTATATATCCCATAAAAAGGTAGATATAAGACAAAGAAACAAAATGATGGTTGAAAAGGGTAACTTTTAACGCCATATATTACGGCGAGACATGACTAACCTTCTTCAGGGGCAACACTGAAGCAAAGTAAAAATGGAGAAAACGGTTACAATACAGAAATAGAAATAATAGACGTGTACTGAAACGGCTACCAAAAAAGTGGCATTCCCAAGGTGGCATTCCCAAGGTGGTAAGAACAATGATAAGTTGTGATGAATTTGCAATTTTGTTAGACTCTGCAACAAAGTTAAGACATAAGTAGATACTGCTACGTAAGGGGTAGAACCAGAAGAAAAAAGTACAATCAGTTGAAGGTTCAGAACCCCTGCCCCACCCATTCATGCACTACTGACTTATTATTTAGACCTTGTAGACATTGTTCCTCTCACTTAACTTCTCATGGTTTTGAAAGTTATTTGTTGCTGAGCCAGCAAGCCAGAGCTTACTAATAAATGTAAAAAAAAAAATTGGTTGTATCGAAATTTGGGGGTTAAATGTTGTACAGACGCAGGAGCCCATGAATAGGAGCCTCACTCTCCCATGCAAGCCCTTTGAGTCAACCTTTGCGCGTATCTTTTCTATTTTTAGAACACTGCGGGTTTCTAAATTTGCAGGCACTGTTTAGAATGCCCAAGAGAAGGATCGGGGCAACGCGCTCCCCACCTTTGGCCACAATTTTATTACGAATACTTGTGTGCGGAATTTACTGGAAACAGATTTTCACAGTAAATTGGAGCCTCCCGCAGAAAAAATAGTTCTCAAAATAGAAAGATACGCGCAAACGTTGACTCAAGGAAACAGTGCATATGGAGGCTCCTATTCATGGGCTCCTGACAGACGGAAGATTGTATTCATATTTTTGTGGATATTTATTATGAGTGGGCTTGGATCGAGGCAAGTGTATTTGTACTTCTTTGGGAAAATAGTTGACAAATTTTCTTTATTATTTTTACCTTTTTTAGTTTTTGCATATTAATTCATTCATACCAGAAATCACAAGTGTTAGTTGAGAGAGAGACAGAGAGAGAGATGCTCTGAAAACACGCCTACCGCTCTTGTTCTGACAGTTTTTTTAGTTCACGATAAACCAAAAATGAAATGTTTTGCAATTTTTTTCTTTGGTTAAATTACGAAGGAAGACATTGCCCGCTATGTTTGTCATCGAATCGTAGATTCTCCACACCTCGCGATTCACACGTCATTTTGTTTAACCAATCACAGAAAGTGAATCGACCTTCTGAAACGAAGCGACGGTTTGCTTGCGACGGCGCTGTAGCTGTGGTGAAAGTGGTATTTGCGGTCAAGTTTACAAAGTAATGCGAAATTTCTAGTCCGAAGCTTAACTACATTCAAAACGGTGAAATTATTTTGAAATTTGGTTCATCCTGTCTCATAAAACCTTAGACCAAGTCAGTGTCATTAACGAGCACATGAACGCTGTGCGATACCTCGTTCGACTCTCTCGTTCCGCCACTTCGACTAGGTCACCTGAAGATGTGTTAGACTGTGAAAATATTTTTAACTGGCCACTCTGGGAAGAATTATATCAAGGCTTGGTGGACGGCTTTTTGGATGTATCTAAAGCGTTGTGAAAGGGATTGTATTCGCGCCGCGACTGCATTTGACAACACATAAATTTTCCCGCTGTGCTTTGAGCATGATTAAGACGAAGGATGTGCGATTTACGCAGTGACCCGATGTAGCCTTTTCGACGATTGGAGAAGGTATTTACCGTTGCCCTTTTATTTAGTCGTTTTCTTCAAAAAACTTACGGTCAACCGATAAGCCAGATAAGCGTTGTCTTTGTTTATGTGCCCAACTTTTGTATGGCTCGGCAAGATGTGAAGCCTACTCTCAAATTTGGTTTTCAAGTTTATCTCCAGTTTGTTTGTGAAGAAGGTTTTCAGGATTTCTGTGTTGGACCCATTCTTATAGCAAATTACATTTTAATTTCCCCTATATTTAAAAAATAGATTGAAATGAAATTTACCGTAAGCTTAAGCTTCTAATTTAAACATTGTTGTAAAAAGGTTTTTCCTCAGACTACCATTGTAAATAGGTGCCACAAACCAGAAGAGTAACACTTTGTAAAACTGCCAAATCTATTAAAACAATTATTTGCTAATCTTTCTTTGTTTTTTTTTTCGACTGGTTCTTGGTCGGTTTTGACATAAACTTAACGTCTTGACGTCTTCAGAGTTATTAAGCTTAGGTACTTTCCGCGTTTAGCGCGAACGTACACGAACTCGCACAAACAGCCGTGATTTTAAAACTTTTCTCTGTTTCTGCTAAATCTTTGACACACAATTTTTAGCTTTATAAAATTGAATTAAATTATGTGAACCCCCATGCATAACAACCTCTGTGAGAACGTTTTTTGTAGGACAGTAATTTTTCAGATACAACAAAATGTTTCGCCACTCAAATTAAATTTATGTGTCGGAATCGTGTAATTCATTAGGGTAATCCATTTGAAAGCACGAACTGTTCCAGTATTTGTTTATGCGCAACTATTTTTCTTTGGCCAATACTTTGAATAATGGCTTTATTGTACACTTTGTTATAATTGTAATAGGGAATTTAGTTCATGGACAGTACAAAATAAAGTTTTGATGTCTGTGCGAATGAAGGTAACGTTTTAAGTTCCGGTTGAAATTAAAGTAATCATTTATTCCGTCACTGTTTAAGATACGTTTTTAACCTTCAAATATCGTATTTAGTAAAATTACTGAGCTTGCATCGGTTGCCTTAAGCAACTTAAATTGTTTCATTTAATGTTAGCATTAATTTGATTTCATTCGCATTGCTGCAACTTCTAGTTTAAGTTTTATAATTTCAAGAATTAAACAACACTTTTTAGGTGAGAAGTGCATTTAAGTGTAGCACAAACGCGCTTTTTTTTTTTGTTTTGTTTTTAAACAAACAGCAACAACTATCTGTATCAACTTACCTTCTCAAGTATACATTGTTCCTGAGCAGACAGCAGCCATAAAAAAAAAACAATAATTAAAAAAGTCGTCAAAAGTACCGTTTAAAGAAAATGCAAGTCCAGTCCGTTGTCCAGTCCTTGGAATTTTTTTTTTCTAGCTAACCTTTTGTGGCGCGGCGTCGCAGTGAACAAAAAGCGCGCGAAAGCATAGCCTCGTTTTCGTTCTTTCCTCCAGGCCCTCTCCTCTGAAAAAAATCTTAAACATCGATCCTCGCCAAAAGCAATCGAAATTAGAAGAAACTGACAACGCCATCATAAAGAGCATACTCTCAAGCCTTAGGCAAAATTTTCTTTTATTCCTACCTCAAATGGTCGTTGAGCAGGAAGCTGACAAACTTTTCAGTTAGATTTTCTACTGCCGCACTTTTTTAGGAAAAAGTAATCATGGCCATTTTTTAAAACACTATTTATTAAACTACAACTTCGCCTAAAAATATTCTTGGAGATAGGTTCTAGTAAACTTTTAGAGCGAATATTAAACTTCGGTCCGTTCTGGTCACGTGACCGATGACGTCACAGCATTAAAAATGACAAATATGTATATTTCATAAAAAGATCTACCAATATCCAAATTTTTGTTTCCTCGCGTTTAATGCAACGCGAGATAGCACTTGTACCCAGACTCCCACTTTTTGAAAATTGTATATACCTCCCTTAATATTTATATTTTGTTCGGTACCCGGGCAGTCCGAAATGGCTCACACCATTGTGCTTCAAACCACGTTGACTGCTTTTTCAATAACAAAATAACTTCGTCACAGTGAGCAAAAACGCACTTGTGAGCAAAGTCACGTGACCAATGACGTCATCGCCCTTAGTCTTGTACAATAATTAGTTTATGGTAAGACTTATTTCTAGACAACGTGGGGGTCTTGCTGCCCTCAAACTGACCAAGTTATTTGGGATTGACGATTTTCCAGCTGCAAAGGACTCTGGGAAGGTTCTTATTATAATTATATATTGTTATTTAATTATTATCATTATAGTTATTGTTTTTTTATTTTTGCCAGATAGATCCCTAACCTACATACAGTATATATAGATTTCATTTATATTAAGTTGTTATACTTCTAATTTCAGTGAGGGTGTGGATTTTGATAAAATGCAGCTTACAAGCATAGCTAGTATAATTTTGAACGGATTCTACCCGATCAAAATAAAAAAAAAACATCAACGTGAGGGTAATTCTAAGTGCATTATAAATACAATAATTGCTCACCATCTATTCAAATCATAGTTCTCATCACTTTATAATCATATAGATCGTCAGCTTCTTTAATTTTCTTCAAATAATCCTGAAATCAATTCTGAGGAATACCGCAGGATTTAATAAAAAAATCTGCAGAACCCCTCACACAGTTATGTTAAGTATTCCAGAATCGATTATTCGAAATAGCCTAATTATTGATTTACAAAGTACTATTCTACATGCACTCTAAGAAAGGGGTCATATATAACGTATAAAGACGAGCCTATACGTACCTCAGAGTCATAACTTAGTGAGAAACGAACGCTATAGCTTTAAGCATGAATAAATCAGGTCTACAATTTTAAAAAGTCACACAGAGGAAACTTTCCATTTATTTGGTTACCTTGGAACGTTTGCCACAAGGCCTCGCAGTGGCTCACGAATAAAGCCCCCCAAGATGCATTTACAGGCGTGACAATGAAAGTAAAGGTTCGGAAAACGTCAAGGACTTACAGTCCTCTCTATATTTTAGCTAAGGTTATTACATAATTAAGAAGCAGTAGTCGCATAGAAAAGGACCAGGGAGTTTGCAGGTGACACTATAGTGGTAGTCCGGTTGGCTATAATGGGCCACTTTTTGTTACTGCTGTCTTTGGTTTTGCAATAGTGTTCAGGACAGGGTGTGTTAACTATCTACGGGCGTAAGACAGCTTTCTCTTGTGTCAGAGTTCATTGGCGACAATTGATGTCTCCTGAAAAGTGGGGCAGGGCTCGCTGTGCTTTTCCGGATGACACTCAAGCCATACCTCTCTGAGAGTTCAGCGGATGCATCTGCCACCGAACGTGAGCTTTGGAAGTTGCTACTTTGTTTTACTTCCCACTTCTGCTTCATTCGCAGATAAGCTGCTCTGACATCGCTGTTTCGGAGAACGTGCAACACGAAGATGAGGAACCCCTGGAAAAAGATAAGGATTTGTCAACTAACTGAATTCGACCGATTCACATTGCTTCTAAAGCAACTGATTAGAGGCTAACTGAAAATAGCAATTTCGCGAGGTACAACGCGTATTACAGTTCCTACCGTACGTGAGTTTGATTTGCTTGAAACGACGAGGAGATCAGTCGTAAAGGAAGGCAGGACTTTAAAATCGGTGATATCTACGTGGCTTGCATTAAGCAGGCGATATCACCAGGAATATATATCGTAGCATGACATTTGTAGGCTCCGAGTGAAGTGGTTCACAGCTTACACTCTCTTTCTGTCTCCCAAAACGACGAGAATTATTATGGTCTCCGAATTAGCTCCAGACGTGTCACTATTGTTATATGTCGGGTAATATGAGAGCTATGGAAAGAACCCTGGGAATAAGGGACAAATAGAAAAGCCGCCTTGCTCGACTGGCTTATTACTTCTCTGAACACCCGCAGATCCTAATAATTTCACGAGCATAATATACTAAACAAAGTATAGTGCTGCAGTCATAGCATAGACTGCACTGGACTCCTATGGAAATGAATTCTATTAGAGTCACCGTTCTAGTGACTTTTCTTTACCTGTAGGGAATTAAGGATGTTGAAGATGTACTGAAATGTAAGACCAGCACCTGTCACGCTTAGAATACCAAATACCCATGCAGGCCTTCAAGCCCTGCCTGCAATGGACAGGAGTCAAGTACACGGTTGTTAATAAACAGAATTTTCTAATTAAAAGTTTTGTAAACTCACAAACACACTTTGCCGCAATTCTCTACTTACTTGATGCTGGAGTAGTCCTTAGCCGCCTGCATGTCTGTTATTTCGCACACTACTTTAGAGAGGATTACTCCGCTTTGCTGATTGTTTTTCGACCTTGGTGCCTCAACAGCGTTAAGAAATTTTTGCTCTTATCTTATAGCACGTTCAGTTTACAATCGCAATGAGTCCTCGTAAAATTAAGGATTAAAGCCCTGGCTAAGCGATCACACATTTTCAGCTAACATCTTCATTACTCAAAGATAACGCTGGGTGGCTAAACGCACAAACAATGTTTGACCAAACACTAGACAGAGTGAGTCCACAAAGCGATTTTTTGCGTATTATCGCTGACATTTCGTCTTTATGAGGTTCATTTGTTTGCTTTTTACCGCTGTGCACGTTTTGTTGGCTGGGATGGTTAAACGATGAAACATTTCTTCGTACTAGGGCCTGTTCGCACTACGCGAAATTTTGTTTGATTTACCAAAAAATCTGTGAACATGAAGCCATTTCTAGTGCGAACGATTTTTTGCACCCACCAAACTTTCTGCAAGCGCGACGAAACTTCAAAGATTCCGTCGACTAACTTTGGAGCCTGTAAAAATTTTGTCAGGCGAGAAAATCCTTTGTTCGTTGACATCCATCCGTCATTGGGTCATCAAATTGATGACGGACTCCTTCAGTGTGGGTTTTGCGGGCGGTTGCCTTGCATCTTCATGTGCGAACAGGATTACGAAAACAAAAAATTGGTGATTACAAAATTTCCACTTTTTTTACAAAGGCCAAACTCAAATTTTCGTCTTAGTGCGAACAGGGCCTTACCGCGAAGTGTTGGATGAAAATATTTGATCTTGATCAAACATGGAAAGCCATTATGCAATGTTCAGAGAAGTGGCTAAACGGTAAAACACGATGTTGGATGAAAATGTTTGATCGTTTTTCAATTGTTAACTTTGTTTTAGAACAAACATACGCGTCGTGTATTGGTTTCTTGTGATGTTTAAATGTTTTGAGGTTTTTGAACCACGGACAATTTCTGTTGACTGCTCTAAACATAAAATATTGGCGCAAGGAAAGCCATGCGATGTTCCTCAATACCAGTCCAAAAAAAAAGATAAATAAAAAAGATAAATAAAATAATCTTTGTATTGTTTCCGATTAAATGAAAACTAATTTAAAGTTTCACTTTATTGCATTTCGTACGCGTCATTGTTTTAGTACAAATTTGCGTAGTTTGAAATTTACAGGAGGGCCAAATAATGCAACGTACTCATTTCTACCCGATAATCCAATACGTTTTTCAGCGACTTTGAGGATAAATCTCCTCAGCTAAACCATAATATGGGTATAAATCTCGCTTGCCTTAAGTTGAATGGCGGTCAAATCACGTTTGATTCCTATTGTTCCCTTGGCTGCTTTTTTGACGTGCAAACATAACAAAAAATGGTAAATGTCTCACTCTGTGGTGACCCAAGTGTTTCTAAAATCCTAAGGCAGTAGACACACGTACCCACTTGGGTACTTATTTTTTTTTCCTTAATTGACAGTGAGCGAGAAATATCTTTCGACTTTGGCAAATGGTGCAACCGCAAGCAAGGAAAGGCAAGGAAAGAGATCGACCTTTGGACAATTGACATTTGTTACCCTGTTGGTCCTTTGCAAAAACGCTTGGTGTTTTCTGTGTCGCTCAAAATGCTGAGGGTTGTTGGAGATCATAGAGGTCAGAAAAACGTCTGCTATGCAGCGTTCTATTTATTAGATAGCCTATTTTCAAAATTACACATGACATGCTAATGACATGATCAACACTTAATGACCGTGTATCACTCACTAATTCGTTATCACTGAAACGGAACATATTCATATTCCCGGAGTTTTCTTGATAGGAGGCTGGCGAATGAGTTGTTTTCATAGCGCATATCCGGCAGCCCGAAGGGCCGCCAAGCGGAGCACCATAACTATAGAAACCCGTCAAATGTTGGTGTATTATCCTCTTACATATTATATACTCACAAACCGGTAACGGGTTTTCGAGAAACCTTGAGTGATCCGGAAAACGTCAAAAACCTTAAAGACAAATACGTAAATGAAGGATTCGATATCAACTTTACTTTTTCTAACTGCTTTCAACCGAGAATTAACGCCAAATACACTTTTTCTACAAATACAAGACTTTTTCTGGAATCGGAATACGAAAAGGTTTAATTGAGATGGTTTTTTAGGTTGTAATGTACTTTCAACGGATATATTAAATATATACAAGGTGTGACACTTCGTTAGCTTAAAGGTAATAAAGGGGGTTATGTTCTAAAGAAACTGTGGTGCTGCGTCGGTAGGGGAGTGAAACACGAAAATTTGGTTGATCAACGGAGTTGATAATGTAATTTGACCACCGTACCGGGATTCAAAAAGCTGACGTTTCGAGCGTCACCCGTTCGCCAGAGCGAATCGAGGAATTCTGGGTTGTGTATGGTATATATACAGCATGAGCTATGCTAATAGTGATAACATGGTAACATGAAAAACAAGAAGACATTAATTGAGTGAAAAGCGCCCGTTGATAATGTGGGGATTAAGAGTGCCGATTTGAAAACTGAATTTTTGCTTTAGATTTTTCCGGCTTTCCGTGGTACCTTAATGTAGGAAAGGTCGGAGATCGACATGTATTGTTTGGAATCGCTAAGGAGATTAAAATGCCGAGCGACTGGTTTGGATGCATCTTTGTCATGGTAGCCTGCATACCGTTCGATGCCTCGTGCTTTGTGCTCGGCCAAATAAACACTTATTACAGGCTAACTTGGAGGACATACTTAGTCTGCAATCAAACTGAGATAGCTGAAAAAAAAAAATAGAAATAAACTTGACCATCAACAAAGTTACCAACGACCGCCAATACAGAAAGTGAACAGAGCAGTAAGGACTTATTGAACGGATAAAAACGCTTTTAACAGTTTCCTAAGGTATAAACGAGCTGGTATATCAATTAATTAAGAAGCAAAGGGGATTTGAAAAGTTACTAGACTGCAAAACATCCATACTTTATTTTTGCGTTGGTCTAATGCGAGGTCTTCAGTCAAGCGAATCGAAAGGTCTGGAGCGAGAGTATCGACTGTTTCGCAGTTTAAAAAGTTTAATTTAGAAAACTGCATCTTGGAAACGAATGTGGTTAAATTCTATATTTTTAAGCGTCAAGATCAGTCAAAAAAAAAAATAGTCACTCCCTCCGAGTTAAATAAGGTCGACGAGCTTAATGTTTTTTTTTTGTAAACAGAAGTAAATAATACAATAATAAGATTATTATTTTAATAAAGGACATTTTGCCTTAATATAATTTAAAATCCCATGCAGTAACATTTCATTCAAAATTCACTTATTCTCGGTAACTGGGTAGACAGTGTAGCATGCCTGAATTATGTATACTTTTTCACATCATAAAGTAATGCTGTTTTGTACAGGTTCAGATGTATTTGTATGAATTTGAAGCCCTGTATATTATCTTTTGCTTTTTTCTTGTCCAGATTTTTTTTATCATCCCTTCCACCAAAAACAAGCATCACTCTAATGAACTACATATCAGTAATCATGACATTCTGTACTTCGAAATTATGCAAGAAATAACAAAAAAACAAAAAACAAAAACAAAAACAAAACAACAACAATAACAAAAAAACAGAAACCAAAAAAAATTAAAAAAAAATTCAGTTGATTTTCACCTAAGTGAACCCTACTTTGCCACCCGGATCATGTTTAAGGTGATTTGTAGCTAATTGTAGTTTGTGTAAATGACAGAATATGATTGCAATCAAACCTGTATCAAGCGGACGACATAGGAAGCAGACACCCTGTATTAAGTGGATACTTGCCAAGGTCCACTTCTTTCCTTTATTTACTAAATACCATCTCTAGAGAATTCCCCGAGGGTGTCTGCATATTATACAGGTTTAACTGTATAGTATAACTGAAGCATATAATATACTTATCAGTATAATGACTGCAGTCAAGAGTTTTAATGGAAAACATTGAACATAACATACACATTATTTCAGTGCAATTGCTTGTTTTAGTTTCGGGTGGTTGATGACCTAAGGCTTTTGGTCAACAAAATTAACATGGTTAACAACCTTGACGTACCATTATGTAGCATCTTGAAGCTGACAATAGCATTAAAGAAAATGGAGCAAGGTAGTATAGTTTGAACTAGGAAGATTATCCTTTAAACAAATGAAATGATAATTACTTAACAAACATGGTTTAATAACTATTGTGCCATGCAATTGATGACAGAATTACCGTAAACTGCCACTTATAATAATAATAATAATAATAATAATAATAATAATAATAATAATTTTAATTCTTATATTACGTGCTTTCCATGAAATGATCAAGCGCGCATTACATAATTTCTATCTATAATAATTTAATACAGGGTATCTAAATAATTATTAAGAATATACTATGATCAAATTGAAATATACAATATGTGTTAAGATACTAGTAATTATCGTGACAATAAAAATCAACAAAAAGTGTTCCACGAGGGTAACAATAAAATAGTAGACACAGAAACCGAGGTAGCCATTTTCATGTTCATTAAAGGGTATCAACTTAAAAATATTTCTGTGTTACTCTTACCGTATGTTTAGGACTATTTTTAAATTATTAAAACTTTTAAGGAAAGTGGTCAAAACATCTATACGGTCAGAGTGATGGATTTCAAAGCAGTTGCTCTGGCTTCAAATCCCATTCTGGCCGCTAGCTCGTTTGCCTCCTGCCAGTTGGGATTCTTATCATGTTGAGTTTTTTTTTCGCATTATTTCCTTCTGTCATCATTTGTGGCCATAATGGAAACTACTAAGCCATTAAAATGTTGTCAGTAATGTTATGAGATAGGTGGTGTCTTTGATCACCTCCTACATCAGACAAAGTGAGTCCTCTCCAAAGAAAATTGTTATGACCAGTTCCCTAAGTGTGGAACATTAACTGCTGCTTATCAGCCCCCTCCCCCTTCCCCCTCCCCCGTTACATGCCCCTCTGGTTATAGGTCCATCTACCTGTAAACAAAAAAATACATCTAATCATTAGATTCCCCCCCCCTCCAGTTTTTCTTGTTTTGAGAGATATGAATTCAATTTATTATGACGTTTTGAAGCTTAATTAAAAGCAGTAAATGCAAAATATATTTTGATCAGCACTATTATAGCTTGTTTCAAAGTGCTTTTTGTATTCCGATTGTAAGCCCCCCTCACATATAAGGCCCTCCGTTAAGTCCTCCTAAAACTCCTTATGAAGATGTAGAAGCCCAGGACTTATAAGCGGCAGTTTACGGTTTTCGCACCTTCAAATAAAGAAAAAGTGTTTCAAAACAAAAGAAAAAAATAATGGGTCTCTTCTTGACAAGGCATTCATCTGTTTAATTTTACCTGTGACTTGCATTTTAATGGCTTCCAGTCATTAAAAATTATCCACCTTATATGGCGGATAGCAAGCCTCATAAAGTTCAGTGTAGCATAAAAAAAATTAAATTACTCAGCTAGCTTGCTTTTGGTCGATCAGTGTAACATGTCCCTGATAATATGTTTCTCTCTGTTTCTGGAAATATCTGACCAAAAGCTCTTAAGTTAGGGTCCGAAATTGCGCTTTCCTGGTCGCCAATGCGACTAAAAAATTTGAACTGGCGACCAGAATTTCACAACTGGTCGACCAGAATTTTTCATCTGGCGACAAAAAATTTTGGTTTAGTCGCCAGTTGGCGCCAATAGAAAAATGTTAATTTCGGACCCTGTAAGTACTAACACAAAGTTACTAAAGACCTTAGAGCTGCCACTCTGCAAAGTCCTGACTTAGTGTTCAAAAAGCTGAACGATTTGGTAAAAATAACTTGATCAATCCTTTGTATATATGTTATTGAAGTTACAGTGTGTATTATGCTTGTCCAAAAGGGGCTAAACATCAAGATGTGTTTATTTACGTGAAGTTTTGTATATCTGTGTCATGATTACGGTAGATTAAATATGTCAAGATTTGCATACATCTAAAACATGATTTGAACATACATATCAAGTTAATGTACACGTATCAAGATCCGCATGCAAGTACATCAAGTCTAATAAATATTATTTTATCAAGTTCCTCATACACGAATTGACAATCGAATATTATATGAAAGTTGACATACCTACATCAAGATTCATATTTACATATCAAGAACCTTACGTATGTATATCAAGATTTTTATGAAGTGCTTAAGTCGTATGTTTGCCTGGTTACTTAGCTCAATAACAATCGCCCTAAAGCGGCCGGAGCCAAAGTACAGATCACATTCTACAGTTTACAGGTACAGGTCACTGTTTTATTGATTGGTAACTAAGTCAAACAGTTTCTTCTCAGTGTAAAGAAAAATTTGGGATAGTAATTATGGCTATGAGACACTTTTGGGCTTTATTTATCTGTAGCATGGTGACATGTATGTTGACCTGTGGAATGTGAACTGTACTTTAGCCCTACCGCACTAAAGCAGGTGAAACAAAGTGCAATGTCTCATGCAATACTGAACCTAAGACAATTTTTCGAGGAATTGCTAAGAAACTTCCGTGAAGCAATTGAAGGGCTAGCTGAACAGTCAGCAGTGTGAGCCAAATCAAGTGAATACCCTCTTCTATCATGATGGTGACTTTGAAATAACTTTTGGATTGATCTCAAGCTGACTTGTGTCACTTGGTTCCTCATATCAGTGTCTTGAAGACGTCAACGTACATACAAGAATTTATTTTGAAGTCACAAAGATGACAGAGGAGGTATTTGCTCGATTTTGGCTCACATTGCTGACCGTTCAGCCCTTCAATTTGCTTTGTGGAGGGTTCTTAGAAATTCCTCAAAAAAGTGCTTGACATTTGGTATTGCACGAGACATTTCATTTTCTTTCACCTGCTTTAGTGCGATTGTTATTGAGCTAAGTAACCAGGCAAAAATTTGACATATTACATCATGTAACAAATCTTGATATACACATTTAATGAGGTCTTCAAGTATTCATGTATATAAAGTGCGTATCTTGATGTAGGTACAGTATGCAGACTTTCAAATAATATTCAATCCGTGTATGAGGTCCTTGATAAATATTTAGACTTGATATATTTGCACGCAGAACTTCATATGTGTACATAAATCTTGGTATGTATGTTCAAATCTTGTTTTAGATGCATCCAAATCTTGGTGAAAGTACTCTAATCTTGACACAGATACAAAACTTGATGTAAACAAGTGCGTCTTGATGTTTGACCCTTTTGGACAAGCTAGTGTTTGCAGTGTGTGCTTTGCTTTCAAAAAATTACGTATAATTTACTCTCATCCTCTCATTTTTGTTTGAAGTTACAAGCTGCGATATATAAATATAAATCTCAGATTAAATTTAACGTAAAAGCTTCACAGAATGGCACAAAAGATCCCAAAACAGTTTATTTAGGGACACTAATCATTCCTCCAAAGTGAGTGAATTAACAAATACAACATGATAGAAATGCTATAACATCAAATGGAAAATCAGAAGAAAAAAAAATCCGAGTGGAACTGGGATTTTTTTCTGATGCATTTCTAACACTAATAATTGCAACAAGAAATGCTCAAGTGGCAAAGAATAACATAGAAATTAATGTGTTTAGGTCAACTGAAGCCATGTGGTAGTGAGCATTACTCCTTAAATCAACCAAATTAACTAACTTTGAGCCAGGCAGACTGAGCAACCGTAGCCAGTTGTTTTGGCCTTGCTAAGCCACATCAGAATGGCATACCTGATAGATGGGTTTAAGGTTCCCTTTTAATAAAACAACCAAGTTGACCAGATTGATGAAGTAAGACTTTGAAATACATGCACATGCATTATTGTACCACTACAAACTTTGCAAGTGCCATACATGTGCATTTTGCAGGCATAATCGTATACAACAGAAGTTGTCACAAGCTCTAAAAAAATATATTTCTTCTTCTTGTAGGTTGCCAAAGATAAAGCAATTATGGTTGCACTTCACCACTTAAAAGCCAAGACTATTTCAAGTGTATTGTCTAAAGTTCTGAATATAACTGTTAACAAAGTTTTGCATCTTGTTCAAAACGCTTCAAGTAAAAGTGATTTCTTAAGGTCCTTGGGTGAGAGGGGCTTTACGATAATTTAATCACTGTAGATAAGGAGTCGTCAGATGGAGACAAATAGGTTGTTTCTATGCACGTCCTAGAAGGCTCCTGTAATTAATCTGTTTTTAGAAATAGATTTATTGTATTAAGCATTGATGAACATCACATGACTACTGGGAGATACAAAAATATCTTGTGATAAAAAAATTTTCACTCCTTCCCTGTGCTCACTTGTGAAATATTTTCAACAAATTTGGTATCTCCATATGACCATAAAATATCCTCTATTGACTGAACAATGAAATGGATTTAGCAGTAGTTATGAAGATTATACTGTTGACGTAAATTATTTAGATAATATCTTTTTACGAGAGCATTGAACTGTTTTAAGCAGAAAGAAAAGTAATTTGTACCAAATGACGCGTGTTCATAATTGAAGCATTGTTTTGATGTTGTATTGATCACTGAACATTTCACTGAACGTCATCGTCATCCATGGTGATGAAGAAAATTTCGACACAAAGATGGATTTTAAAAACTATGTCAAATAATCTTGCAATTAAAGTAAAGGAATGAAAATGATGTTTCATTAACTGTTGCTGTCAAATGCTTCTCTGTGAAATCACTGTCGCTTTTTAGATTGGCAGGTTTTTATATGGTCAAATCATTCCCCCTTTTCCTATTTACAAGCTTTTACACAGTAAAACAAGGCCCCCTTTTTCGATTTACAGGATTTTTCCAGAATAAAGCCAGGCCCCCTTTTTCGATTTACGGGATGTTTACAGAGTCAATCCAGACCCCCTTTATCGATTTAGAGGATTTTTATAGAGTCAAGCCAGGTCCATTTTTCGATTTACAGAATTTTTACAGAATCAAGCCAGGCACCCTTTTTCGATTTACAGCATTTTTACAGAGTCCAAGTAGTCCCCCTTTTTCGACATGTTATTTACAGTAAATTTACAGCCTCACCTTTTCGGTTTACATGTTATTCACAGAGTATTTACAGCCTCCTTCTCTAGATTTACAGGTTTGCAGGTCAAATTCACAATGCATTTACAGGCTTTTTATATTATTCACAGGAACAATTTCCATGTTATTTACATAACGTCAACCCTTTGCTTTGAAAAATTCACTGTGTTTTGTGTATCATTTACATGTTTCACTTAAAATATTTAAAAGTTTTTTTTACATGGGACTCCAGAAACATGTAAAATGGGAACAATAATGTAATTTATTCTTTACAGTCTCTTTTTGATGATTTACAGATTAATTACATGTTATTAACATACTATGTAAATCTTCAACATTTCCAGTAAAAGAAATTCTTGATTTATTTTCCTTCCATTTTCATCGCAAATGAAAAAAGAAAGAGAACGTCACTCGTCTAGAACTGAGGAAACTTTCTTATCAGGGGTCCTTCCATGACTGTAAGGCTAAACATGTAACTAAGGTCAGAAAAATTCACTTAACAATCGCGGGGCTTCAAGGGAAGTTTCAGATCTATACCCGGTCAATACAGAAACCAAAGAAGCTCATGGAGAAGCAGTGTGAGGCGGGAAAGGGGAAGCGATTCTTCGATGAATGCTTTTAGTTCCTAAACCACACAATATTAAGCCGGTCGAAAGAAAAGAATTTTTTAATAAGTCATATAGAAGTCGGGTCCTTTCAGGCTGAATATTCAATGACACAGTTTTGACATTTCACGTCGAGAATATGTATTAACAATTCCGCAGTAAACTTTTATGAAGCCGTTGGTTTCATTTCTTTTTGTTACTTTATTTGACTTCCCTATTAAAATTTGAAATTGAGGCCTATTTTTGACAAATCGCAAAACAGACGCGTGTATTGATTAATTCATCGCGTAGGAAGGAAAAGTAGAAAACACTTCTGTTCCAAAAATTGCTTCTAAATGACGTTTTAATATATTTAGTGTCATTCTTTAGAAATCAACATTTTCATGTGCAGTTGCGACAGCTGATCTTACCTACTGGCCTTTATCGCCTTAGAGCAGGTTTGAACGTTTTTCAATTAACGCCTAGAGTTAATATCGCAAAATATTCAAAAAGGATAGTAATTAAAATCGCTTACCCATTTCTGACAACCTAGCTCTTCAGATTTCTTATTCCACTTAAATTTGAAACGGCTTCATCAACGTTAATGTTGCCTTTGAGTTTCGGAACGTTAATATCCCACAAAATTATTTCCCTCCGACGTTGACTAGGATAGACGAATGGGAAGTGCCCACTCAAACATCAATTGGCTATTTTAAAGAAAATAATAGATTCACGAAGTTCACTGCTGATTAGCTTTCTTCGTAGTCACAATTTGTTGAATAATTTTACATAAAATTGTCATAGAAAACTGATTTATCTAATTTGTTGACGCCCTCTTCGGTTCGTTACGAAAGGAGTTGGAAAGTCTTGCACCACAGTCAAAATATCGTTATTTTTGAATTGCCGTTACTTTTTCCTGTTATTCCAAAATCCATAAACTGAAATAACTGAAGACTTATTTTTGGCTTCATTTGAAATTAGTTGAAACTTATTGTTCAAATTATAAGGGGAACACCGACGTTTCTAAGCTCGGCTGCATGGTCTTTTTACAGCTCGTGTATTTCATTACACAAAAATAGTTTACCCCTAGCTGTCTAACCAAATTTGTCAGTATTCATTGAGATAAGATGTTGCTGGAGTTACTAGTAGTACCTAATATTCCTAAATGCTTTATGGTACAGAAATAGGAGCTTACCGACTGTGCGAACGGCTTGCGACCTTTCAACCATTTTCCCTTCGGCCAACATTCGAGTGACCCAGGGGATATATTTTGGGAAGGGGGTCCCTTTCATAATAACAACAACAACAATAATAATAATAATAATAATAATAATAATAATAATAATAATAATAATAATGATAATCATAATAAGTAGCACGGGCAGTATGCGAGGGGCACTGAAGGAATTAGAGACCCGCAGACATGGAATTGGCTGAAAAGAGGTACTTTGAAGAAAGAGACTGAAGGCCTCCTCACTGCTGCACAAGACCAGGCCGTTCGGACTAATTACATCAAGAATAAAATTGACAAACAAGATGTTTCACCGATGTGTCGCCTATGTTGTGAAAGGGAGGAAACTGTTAGCCATTTATCAACAGAATGTAAGAAATTAGCTCAAAAGCAGTATTAAGGCCTGGAGGCACGATCAAGTTGCTAAAGTGTTTCACTGGAAACTCTGCCAGAATTATGACCTGCAATGCAACGAAACCTGGTACGACCATTCCCCAGAGGCAGTGATGGAAAATGACCAAGTGAAGCTACTGTGGGATTTCAGAATTCAAACAGACCATCAGTTGGATCATAATAGGCCTGACATAGTACATTTTAGAAGGCGGGCAGAGTGTGCCACATTATCGATGCGGCGAGTCCTTTTGATACACGCATAGCAGAAAAAGAGCAGGAAAATATCGATAACTATCAGGACTTAAAAATGGAAATACAAAAGATGTGGAATTGCAGAAGCGTGTCTGTTATCCCAGTTGTAGTTGGGGCACTTGGGGCAGTGACTAAAAACTTGAGGATGTGGATTGCTAAGATAGGAACACGTGGAATCTTCAACCTACTCCAGAAAGCCTGAGTGTTGGGTACAGCAACAATTTTAAGAAGAACCTTAGACATCTAAGGCTATGGTGATGATCTAGGAACACGTCACCACCAATACAACTAATGCTGTGATAAAAAAAAAAAATCCTCATAATAATAATAATAATAATAATAATAATAATAATAATAATAACGATTTCTTAGTAGTACATCCACAAGGTGACTCTTCGCCTACTAATTACAAATCTCAAATCAAATCAAATTAAATCATTCAAATGTTGGTTTTTGAGGAAAGGGAACACCGGAGAACCCGGAGGAAAACCTCTCGGAGCAGAGTAGAGAACCAACAAACTCAGCCCACATATGACTCCGAGTCCGCGAATCGAACCCGGGACACATTGGTGGAACGCGAGTGCTCTCACCATTACACCAACCCTGCCCTGCTGCGCCAAACCTGCTGCTTTAGCACTTTGTTGACTTTGATTTCAAGCAGTTCTTTTTGAACACCGCAGTAATGATAGAGGGGAACTCCGCCAACGTTTTTCATTAGTTTAATGGACTTCATTTGTGCATAACCTCGAGTGAAAATGATACTACCAATAACATCCCACATAAAAACTAGCAATTGTAAAAGAAAAATTTGACATATATCTTCTGTTTTATTCTGCTGCAAAGATCTTGAAGTTTAAAGATGATTTTCAACAAATTTGGATACTGCTTACGCTACCTCAATTTTGAGGTTTCGTTAGTGGCAACCGGTAGCAACAGTATGGCCTCTAAATGTTTGTAATTGCTATGAGCGGCCTCACGAAACATTACTTGTAAAGGAAAAAATTCAAAACTCTTTCCTTATCTTTGCTTCCTGTTTTGCACTTTTGCTTTGGACAAAGAATACCACCTTTCTGTCCTTTGTTTTCTCGGTAAATTGCTCTAAAGCCCTAAAATTATCAGACTTACGTGCGGTGTTTCCTGATTGTTTTGCTTCCGTGCTTCCTGTTTGCGTAGCGTTCAATCCCTGTACAATCTCAGTTTAACTCCTCTATCAGCTGTTTGGGGAAAGAAACTAATATTTACACCATGAACACGGCACCTGTGCAGGCAATAAAATTCAACGAGACAGAGGAATCACTTTCTAAGCACTTCCCTTCCACGTCTCATTTTGAAATTAAAAAGTGGTTCCTTGATTTACTACTGTGCAAATTGTGAACAACTGTCGCGACGGGTGAAGACACCGCTCTAAAATCTAAGTGATATCATTTAAAAGCTTTTGCTCCTCATGAAAATGGTCTTTAAGTCTCTACATAAAATGTGTTTTGATATTTAGCGTAGCCTCTCGAGTCGACAAGTATCCAATATCTCAATATGTTTGCAAATGACACAGCTAACACGAGTACCATTCGATGTTGTTCTCAGTGTTCTGTCGCGCTCTAGGCGAAGGCGACCTTGCGGATGGTTTTATAGGACTTTCTCTGTCTGAAATAATACTGTCCTGCTGTCCGTTAGTTTAAGAAATAGGTGTTGACAAAGGGCTAAGTCCACCAGACTCATGAAGTTTCATATGTTTTCGCAGTGAGCTGGGATGCCTGTAACTTTTGTTGCAGCCTTCGGTTCTGCAAATGTACGGTTTATCTGAGGTATGCACGTGCGAATGCTTTTTCCTGTCGCTCGAATTGGCGAAGCGGCGATCGCAGCCGGGGAACTCGCATTCGAACGGCTTCTCCCCGGTGTGAGTTCGTTTGTGAATCTTCAAGTTTTCAGACCTAGTAAACAGTTTTCCGCATCCTGGAAAAGGGCACGGAAAAGGTTTTTCCCCAGTGTGGACTCGAATGTGGTTTACCAGCTTGTATTTGGCCTTGAAAGCCTGGGCGCTCCTCGTGCATTATTGCCAGTAGCAGACATGGAGGTTAGAGTCGTTAATGCTCACATGCTCGTCCGAAATATGCGACACTAGATCGGGCATCATCGTGAACTGCTTACAACAAGGCTTCCGTTTCCCCTGCACTGGGTTCTGGTCTATCCAAAGGCAAGTCATTGTTTGGTTTGTGGGCTGTTTCATCAAGGGCAGGTGATACATTCCCATTCCGGCTGGTCCTCCATAGCCAGACGTGCCATAATCCAAGAAAGGGTTTCCCAGACCACCTTGTGCAAAACAATCTGTTCGCGAGAAAAAGTCTCCACGATATCTGAGCTGATTATTGAGAACCTGAGGAATTCGATGGTGCGCAGAAGTCGCCTCGTGGCCTGGTGTAAGAGCTCCGTAGTGTATATCCAGATTGCTCGTGACATCCAAGCCTTTATGTGTCACTGCGTGAAGGTAGTTTATGTTGTTTCCGGGAATTGCAACGGTTGGTAGCGAACTGAACATGTTTTGCCTATGTGAGAAATTGGGCGTGTTGGAAGCAATGGGGTCGTGAAGAGCCACGGAGTGAGACCTCGAAATGTTGGCAGATCCTAAGTGCGAGTCCTGGTGATGGATAGGAAGCGGGAAGCCTTGAAAAGAAAGATGACGATACGCAGGAAACGAATGGTACAGAGTCTGCTGCGAGGACATCTCGGGCGGTTTTTGATCGAAGGCGACAGCTTTGGCTTGTGCCCTGTGCGCTGCAGCAAATGTGATCGAAGAAAGATAGCTACCCGAGTCTAACAAATGATTCATTCCTAGTGGGGAGTCCCTCTTGTGTTCGTGGAATCCCACAATCGAAGACGTTGGCAAGTTGCTCACGGAGGAAGACCTTAGAGTTGCACCCTCGAACGACGGCAATGAATACCGCTTAGAAAAACTGCCATCGATTTTGAGGCTTTCCCGGGTTTTGAATATAGATCAGCTCTAGACAAGTGTAAATAATGAAGATCCAAACTATTATTACAAAGAGACTACGCGAAAGTTTTGAGTGTAGGAGCATATGTTACACCGTTGAAACCCAGCGTGAGACTCGACTGACAGTCGTCCTATTAAGAAAGCACGCATGAGCAGTAAAGTGATCCCGGTGAGTATTATGATTAGTCGTCTCCCGCAGAGCTGTGGTTATGTTCTTAATTGTTTGATAGCTTGTGAAAACAACACTATATATGGTATTACAACTCTTATTGACTAATACCGACCTCGAACTATTTCGCCAGTATTCAGCGCGCGATCACAACCAAGATTAAGAACTCTTCATCGGAAGCGGGTCGCGTGTTATTTTTCGTAATTTAAGGCCTTTTCGCCCTGATATTTTTCAAAAGCATCGGGAATACATGTTTGTCGCTCGGGGGTAACAGCTAAGTTGCAGGTGAGATTGCGTTGATAGACGTATAGAGAGGGACACAATTTAAAAAGCACAGCGGCAAAGAATAGACACCTTGAAGCGATGTGTCAGTTTCAGTCTCAGTTTCAGTGTATTCTTTTTTTTTATTTTGCCACTTATTGTTACTTTAAATTACAAGATAAATATATATTAAACTACAAGAGATATTAAATAATCGATAAAAGAAAAGCATTAGGCGGGGATGCCCATATAGAAACTATTAGGGCTTATTCGGGCTACAGGCACCTAAGAAAAATACATCTATAAAATGATAATTTAGGCGGCACTCATCGTTGTTACGGATGAGCCTCTTAGAAGGAAGGCCTTCTGAAATAAGACCGAAAGCGCTCCTAAAACCGTCGAACCTGACGCTGTTACCAGCTGACATAACGGGATTCGCACGTACTTAATAGCTTATTACATAACCACTTTCACGCTGTAATTGCAGTGTTTGTCGCAATAAATTTATTAACACCCCGAGGGGAACAATGGTATTGACAAAAATCGCTGGGAGTCGCCACAGTTTGGCTTTGGTTTGCAAGCGACGTTCGGTTCTCGCCTATTTATCATTCAATTGTCTGAGTGCTGAAGCAGGTCCTGGGGACGGAACACGATTCATACATGTATACATACTTACTGATCTATCCTCTCCCCGTGGGGACTTTTCAGGGATAGTTTACAATGCTTTTCTTGGGTGAGATCGGACGTCAGCCTCTGAAGGCGCTTCTGGCTGCCGCTATTTGTCCATAATGGATCTCATCCACCCACCCACCCACCCAACCCACACACGTCACATGAATGGCAAATGCAGATGAAAGGTAGAGATAGACCACTACACCGGGAACAACGTCCCCTACTCTTATCGAACAGTGTGTGCTTGCTTTAACGTTCCACAGATTATTAGGTACAAGTGTTGTGAGACGGGACCTACGGTTTATCGTCCTTATCCGAGAAGACTAGAAAGTCTAACCATTTGCAGATGTTATTACAAAGGCAGCACTTTTCTCCTCAATTATTTAAAG
Organism: Pachyseris speciosa; assembly: GCA_016490735.1. NCBI lineage: Eukaryota > Metazoa > Cnidaria > Anthozoa > Scleractinia > Pachyseridae > Pachyseris > Pachyseris speciosa. The sequence goes on from JAEMWC010000683.1 coordinate 290,656, forward strand.
ACCCCAAGTGTTGGTCCGGCCGGGATTTGAACCCGCGACCTCCCGCACGCTAGTCCGGTGCTCTACCACTGAGCTAACCGGTCGGCGGTCGAGCTAACTGGTGGACGATTAATGCCTGACGGTATCTTTTCTTCCTTTCTTTACTTCAGCTGCGGAACCGAGTAACCACTACTGAACAAAACCAAAAAAGTGGGCCTCGAAGAAAATGTCAGATGTTATCTCTTAGGCTTTCGTGCTCGGAATAATGAATCAATAAAGATGTTTAGTGGTCCCGTTCGCCGGCTTTAAACAAGGGCCAGCCTCAGAAAATCGTAGAACACCGAATTTTATTTTGGTTGGCTTTAATAAAGACCGTCGCTGAAGTGACTATCACTGCTAAGCACAATTCATACACGGCAGGCTATTGTTCAGTGCAGTTTGAACTGCTGTGCCGTAAGAGTGTTTATTCAATTCGCGAAGAAGATGAAATAACTTGTATAAATAGGTCCCCTGCAAGGGGCGCTACCCTTCTTCAAGCTTCTGTATTTGAATGTATTGACTCGTGCTGTCTGCCTAATTTCCGTGGTTTTTGAAGGCTATGAGTGGACGCAGGCAAGCTGCACATTTTAAACGGAGAAAAAAAAAAGACAATTTCTACTCTTTCGCGCAACGACGAAGGCAATTAATATCGCGCGTTATTGAATTTTAAGTGCCTATTCACTTTCTGACACTATTACTGGGTAAATATGCAGGCAGGGAGAATTGACAAGGAAAAGGAAACGGTATTATTAGAATAGGTAAATTTTAGTAAGCCTTGGCTGGCGCTTCTAAAGATTGATTTGCCCATAGATAAACAAATAAAACAGGTTGATGGTGGAGGCTATTTCACTGCGACTTAATAACGTGGTTGTAATATACCACGTCATTTTCTTTGTAAACATAGTTCACTGAACGAGTAACCTTGCTTGATCAGGAGATATTTCATTTTTTCCCTTGGCCATTAATTGTGGTGATATCAATCATATCGAGTAAAAGAACAACATAAAAGGCCTGCGAGCGGTTGCGTGTGAAATATGCGACTTAGAGCATGCTTCTCTAGTCTGGCTGAGTTATTTATCTTTCGGTTTGATATTCTTGCGATATTTCAAACGCGTTTTACACTAGCATATTAAAAAACGTTTTATCTTGTGCAGAGTTAAACTTCTCGTTTTTCTCAAGCGAGCGGATGTCTCCAGCTGCCCTTGTCTACATCACCCAATATTACTCAGCTGTCTCAGTTATATCCTCGCGTCGAAAATGTGATTGGTGCTGAAAATAAAAATTTCGCAAATTTGTGTCGAAGGGCCTTTTCATCGCTAAAAGATGGGTAAATTATCTTAATCAAAACAAGGAAAAAGACTGTCTTTTTCCCTGTCTGAACTAATACTATCCTGCTGTCCGTTAGTTTGAGAAATAGGTGGTGACAAAGGCCTAAGTCCACCAGTCTCATGAAGTTTCATATGTTTTCGCAGTGAGCTGGGGTGCCTGTAACTTCTGTTGCAGCCTTGGATTTTGCAGATGTATGGTTTATCTGAGGTATGAACGAGCAAATGCTTTTTCCTGTCGCTCGAGTTGGCGAAGCGGCGATCGCATCCGGGGAACTCGCATTCGAACGGGTTCTCCCCGGTGTGAGTTCGTTTGTGGATCTTCAAGTTTTCAGACCTAGCAAACAGTTTTCCGCATCCTGGAAAAGGGCACAGAAAAGGTTTTTCCCCAGTGTGGACTCGAATGTGGTTTACCAGCTTGTATTTGGCCTTGAAAGCCTGGCCGCTTCTTGCGCATTCTTGCCAGTAGCAGACATGGAGGTTAGAGTCGTTAATGCTCACA
>JAEMWC010000683.1:297500-337500 GCA_016490735.1 Pachyseris speciosa
CGAGACACCAACACGACCGAGACTCGATAAAGTAGGGCTGTAACCATGGACAGCTGTTTCGTCCTTCTTGGGACTCGTTGGCATGGTGTAGCAGATTTAAAAGACGCCAGCTTTAATGCGAGCGCCAAAAATTTGCACAATGAAGCCGTCCACAATATCAAGTTCCGTACCCTGGACTCTCTTGCCACCCGATACACGTGTTGCCACACCACGTGGCCCGGATAACAAGGAATTTAAGTGTCACGATGGCGTCTCGCAAAGAAAAATGTAAATAGGCCTATACCAATCTGAACATTTAAACGCATGGACAAAACCATGCTAAAAATACACAGAATATCGGATCTGTAAAGAACTTCGGTCCAAAAATACAGTAAAGTGAAAGCAATAAGCAAAGAATATACATGTAACAAGCAAGGCTGATACTACGTTAATAAAGTTGACTTTGCGAGACACCAACACGACCGAGACTCGATAAAGTAGGGCTGGAACCATGGACAGCTGTTTCGTCCTTATTGGGACTCATCGGAATGGTGGAGCAGATTTAAAAGACGCCAGCCTCAATGCGAGCGCCAAAAAATTGCACAATGAACCCGTTCACGATATCAAGTTGCGTACCTTGGACTCTCTTGGACTCTCTTATTCCGATTTATTTTTTGGCTGATTAGATCTCTTGTAGATCGTACGTTGACTTACAGCATTATCGTTGGCGGCCCTTTGCTTATTATTTTCACTAAATCATGTAGCCTTGCAATAGACGTTGTTGAACTTTTTGTATTTCCCTGCAAGGTCTAAAGACTTACAAATTATTTCTTTGCAGTACCCATGTTTTATTTTGCTTCTTTTCTTAAAACTCTAAAAAGTTTCTATTTGATTTCTTAGAAAGTATATTTAATTTTTAAATTATCAAGCTGCTATTTCCTTTCTAAAAATCCTAGCTGGCCTGATTTCTACACGTAAAAAAAAGTGCAGGCCAAAATGTCGAACAACTGGGCTCGGAGTCATTTTTTTCACCAGCTGTTCTTATCAGTGCATGATACTAAGTTGCCTTCCGATTTCTTTTTGTCGAAAATAGCCCCAAAAATATTTTATCCCATTCTTTTGCACTCTCACATCCTAAAAGATTGCACACTGAAAACAAAATGACTCCGAGAAACACGCTGTATGGATCCCACCTCCTCTCCTTTATACTGATAATAGGCAAGTCTGATAAAAAAGTTTCATTTGATTTTCACCTCTTTTGACGCTCATAGACTGCTTTAGCGTGCCAGACAATGAGCGAGCATTCAGCCATTTTCTCGTAGATTGAAAGCCTTTGTTACCATACCTGGCCTCAACGCTTAGCAACTTTTGTCTTCAGTAACTACTTAAAAGGCTTTAAGAGTTTTGTTTTTAATCCGTTTGGACTGAAGCAAATATAACAGACAAATGCAAATAAGTCACGTAACAAAAGACAACTGCTTTCTTTTTGAAGAAATAAGTAAGAACAATAATGCTTTTTTCTTTTTTTTTTCTTTGAGAGATAACAACAAACGGTTTCCAAAATATTTACATGGGCATTGAGTGCAGAAAAACGCAGCGACCAATAGAATCTTTTCGCTTAAAGCCAATCTAGTCATTGCTGGGATAATTTGACAGAGTTGCGAACAGACAGCAAGGCAATTATTGACCATGAGAGTCAGGTAATTTTCACTTCTTAAGTATTGCCGAGAAAAGTATTGCTCGAGATGTCTGGGAAGACAACATTCGTTTGCAGTTGCGTTTGGACATTAATTGCAGTTGTGTAAATCTTGAAAAGTAAGCGGTTGCATGATAATATACATACATCTGTAGTTCATTTGGTGTGTCTTGTATCTTATTCGAATTGTAATTGAGATAAGGAGCTGTCGAGTTTTAAGTTAATGCGTTGAGACGTAGAAAATGCTTCATTACCCGCACTTGTTAACATAGATGGTAGCTGATCTATTCGTGCATCTCCGCTCCCATCTGTTCACGCCGCAAGACAACACCGATGTGTTTTTGGATATCTTCTCAAAGTTAACACTGGAAGTTCTTTAATCTACCAAGAGTGTGAAAAATGTATCAAACCCTGCCCACTAAATGTGAGAGAGTGTGGTGAATTTGGCTCGCAGATTCGAACCAAAACATGATAAGCGACGAAGACAAACAAAGATAATTCAGACTTACCCTTTATCATCTTGAAAGTCTCACAACAAATTAAGCGCACATTTATGCAAATTGTATATGTTTTCCCCCCTATGCGTTATCCTCTACTGAAAAACAATTTTATAAAAAAGGGACGGCAGTTATCCGTACTTTCAAGAAAGCTGTTTAAATTGCTGTTGAGTTACTGTCTGGGCAACATGGGCTTCAAACTATTTGTAGCTTGATAACTGTTTTTTTAAATTCAGCCACTCGCTATCCCGAATCGCTGTTCTTTTGAAACAATCATTTTTGAGCTTTTTCCATTGATTAGTATTCAGATTCGATTCTAATTTACGCTGTAGTGGTGTTGATGTTTAAGAAATTGAATCTAAAGAGAACTGCTGAAATATTCCTAACTTGACAGTAATTTTCTTTCCCTCCACGTTTATATCCGATTTTTTGTTTTTGTTTTTCTTGTTCATGAGTTACAACGACTGTATTAGAAAGACGCCCTCAAAATACACGTAATTAGAAACCCGCGAAATCGAATGATTGAGCCTCGCAAAATGACGTTAGAACTCAGGCTTCTACAAGATTGCCGGATTGAAAACCTTACTCTAATCTGTGAACAAATTTCTTAAATATCAAGATATGACCCCTACAAAGTTAACTGATAGTCAGAGCTTTCGTAATTAACTGCCTGTTAATCTCAGATCTAAAAATGAAAGTCACTTGGTGTCAACGTTATCCATAAAGTTTGCTATCCGCAGTGTATGCTGCCTTAGGTATGAGACATGTTTATTACTCGGGCTGCCCGCGTCTCTTGCGGCGCCCGGGTCTAAGATTACCGACGGTTCTTCTTCTTTACAAAACGTATGGCCATCCACACCAACAGTATCCATGAAAATTTTCTAAGTCAATAAGAAAATATTCTAAGTCCTATTAATGCAATACTCGAAGCGTATGCTGCTCTTTACGGATCGACTGCTAGGTTTACGCTCCGTACGCTCCGTACCGATCGACAAACCGTATGGCCACCTACTCCATCATATCCATGAAAATATTCTAAGTCCCACTTATGAGATGCAATTTTCGAAGCGTATGCTACACTTAACGGATCGACTGCTAGGTTTACGCTCCGTACGCTCCGTACCGATCGACAAACCGTATGGCCACCTACTCCATCATATCCATGAAAATATTCTAAGTCCCACTTATGAGATGCAATTTACGAAGCGTATGCTACACTTAACGGATCGACTGCTAGGTTTACGCTCCGTACGCTCCGTACGGATCGAGAAACCGTATGGTTACCCACTCCATCATATTCATGAAAAATTTTCTAAGTCCCATTAATGAGATGCAATTCACGAAACGTATGCTACACTTAACGGATCGACTGCTTCGTTTACGCTCCGTACGGAACGTACGGAGCGACAAAACGTATGGCCACCAACACCATTAGTATTCATAAAAATAATCTAAGTCTCATTAATGAGATGCAATACTCGAAGCGTATGCTGCTCTTTACGGATCGAGTGCTAGGTTTACGCTCCGTTCGCTCCGTACGGATCGAGGAACCGTATGGCCACCCACTCCATCATATCCATGAACATTTTTTTAAGACCCATTAATGAGATGCAATTGGCGCAGCGTATGCTACACTTAACGGATCGACTCCTTCGTTTACGCTCTGTGCGTTCCGTACGGATCGACAAAACGTGCGGCCACCCACACTAACAGTATTCATGAAAATAATCTAAGTCCCATTAATGAGATGCAATACTCGAAGCGTATGCTGCTCTTTACGGATCGACTGCTAGGTTTACGCTCCGGGTGCTCCGTACGGATCGACAAACCGTATCGCCACCTACTCCATCATATTCATGAAAATATTTTAAGTACCACTAATGAGATGCAATTTACGAAGTGTATGCCACACTTAACGGATCGACTGCTAGGTTTACGCTCCGTGCTACAATAATTGGAAAAGATCGTTGGTTTCGATATAGAGAAAGTACGAAAGAATTAAGCGCAGAATCGTACGTGAGTCGTGGACCACATTCAGTTCTTCCCGTTTGATGAACTGGAAATAAATGAACAGATATTACAAAGAACATTTGTAAATTTTAATAAGCGTCCCGATTCTCGGAATTCACTTAATTCAAACGTGGTTTTCTTGGAACGGATTAAAGCGCATCTGTGATTCGATAGCTTCTTACAAACTTCTGTGTGAAGTGAAATGACAATAGATGGTGTCAAGATTGTTTTCAAGTTTCAAAATCCATTTCTGTCCTAATAATGTTAACAAACCTCACAGCAAGCAAGCTGGAGGAGATATGTCGCTGAATTGAATTCCCCTCAAAGCGGAAGTTATAGATCGTTTTCACCTGACGTCATCACTTTCTAAAATCTAAAACTAAAGATCCACCAAAGTTTTTATCCTCATCAGGCATAAGCGGCGGCATATTTATATCTGTTTACAATTTTAAAGCTCAATAGCGTGCTTCGTTCGGAAACCAAAGCATTGTGAATTTCCGGGTTATGGAGGTGCGTGACACAAGGCTACGATCGAGTTTGTTGAAAAATATGTACTTATCTCATAATTTTGAGCCCTTTTAGAAGTTTGAGCATTCGGAAAAGTGCTTATGTAAATGCTTGTTTTTTCAGTACTGTTAATCAGTCGCCTAGATAGCCAAAGTAAGTTCCAGATGTTTACACTATTTTCGGGCCGCCATATTTGTGTACCACGGAGGTACACAAACATGGCGTTTTCATACTGGGCTCTGTAAATTTCTGCGACACATTTCGAGGAATATCTGAAGTTTGAGGAAACGCCCAGGCCTAAAACTTGTAGAAGTGTCTTATTTATTTATCTTCTATAACATAACAATTTCTTAGCTTTTTCCACTGGATGGTTTTCGATATATTTTTTTATTGCGTGACAGTGAAAACGATCTATAGGTCGTCACGCCAACTGAAGCTGCAACACGCCAACTGTATGGCTGCAACACTCACTTGGTTGGTAGTAGGAATTCAGAGATTCTTGCTCGACTGTTTATTTATTATGATTTGAAATATGAATGGCGTCCCGCGATCAGAGCATGTGAGGATTGAAAAGCGGATGATTTTTCGTCCTATCCTCTTAAATATGTTTTTGTGGAGTTGGAAAGTGGAAAGCTAATACAATTAAGTACACAAGCTGCGAGAACTGAAGATAGCAATCGACGAAATTTACAAGCTGATATCTTAGAAGCGATGACGAAACTGCTGTTCTTATCGACGATTTTTCGTGTCACCCGTAAGAAGAAGCAGGGAGGAATGAGTCTCTTAATGATCGATACCACTAGCACTGAAGGGCATGGTTGAAGTTCAAGACAAGAGAACAGAAAGACAGCAACGTCGAATACATATGTTTATATAACAAAACTAGGTATGCTATGGCCACCGAGTGTTTGGAAATATATTTCCTGCTACCTTAAGCAAGGAAATGAGACATTCCCCATCTTCAGGAGCTTTAGAGAAGGACCAAACGCAACTAATTCGTTTGAGCAAAGGAGTGGAACATTCAGCAATGGACTGAATGCCCCATCGCGTGATTGAGCACTGCGTGTTGTTGCATATTAGGTTAAAGCTTGCTTAGATCTTATGTTTGACGCAACATACATTTACGTCGCAATTACTATGTACAGTGAATCAAACATAAACAGAGTAACCAGCATAGCTTTTCTACCAAAAAAACCGTGTTTAGACATGCAACACATTTGTTTTGGGAGACAAATATGATCGACTTTACTGCTTAAACTGAGACAGGTACGTATTGGATTCTTATCGAAGACGAGATCGGAAATTTCTGAAATGTCTGAAATAGCTTTAATGGTACGCAAATGAAATGGCCGTGGTATTCTGAAATCTAGCCACCAAAACACCGATCTTGTTCAGAAAGTCTATATCCTTTGGCTTAAATAAACGATCAGTAATAAAAACTATTTTTGAAAGTAGTTCAATATTGTGGTAAAAAGCAGTTACAATGCTGTAACATAGCTGCAGATTTCTTGAGGTCATGCGTTTTTCGGGGTGTCACACAACGCTCTCTTTGATGGGAGGTTGCGTTAAGGGCGAGAATACATCCATCACAATAATGAGTTTCATAGACTCTGGGAAAGAGGTTGCATTACATGTCAAATGCAGGTCGCAATTAGTGCAGCAAGATGCATCCATGAGCTAGCTAACAGGAGCCTTTGATTACAAAATAACCGTACATTATTTTTATTCATCGTACACTAGGAAGAAAATTTCTTCTATTATAAATAAGTATTGTAAGGATTTAAATGTTAAAGTAATTTTCTCTCCAGTCAAACTAAGAAACATTTTTGGTCCCAAAGATTCTGTTCCGGACTCTTGTGTACCAGTTTACTTGTGCGGGCTGTGGAGCTCATTATATTAGTGAAACCAATAGGCATTTTCACACTCGTGTAAATGAACATCTTTTTTGGGACAAGAATTCTCACATTTTTAAACATCTTAGAATTGTCAAGATAATTGTAATGTATCTTGTTTGAAAATCATTGACACTGCCAATTCTTTTTATCAACTTAAAATCAAGGAAAGCTTTCATTTGAACAGTTGAAACCCGAACTTAACAAGCAAGTTTAGCATGTTAGTTTAGCTTTACATTTTTAAATTGTATTTACCGTTATTGTCCGTTTTGTTTTCTGGGATATTATTGGTTAGTTTAATTTGTTTACATATAAGTAAGTATTGTATTAATAGTTATGTATACTGATTATCTTGAAAAAATTTACCACTGTACTCATTTAGCTTGTTTTATAAACCGATCAATGTCGCATTTTTGTACGTCCCATAGTGCTCAGGGGGGGGGGGGATTACTCCCTATAATGGCCTATAAGGGGAGGCTCCGCCCGAAAGGAGTACCTTTTCACAATTCAGGTATATGAAAGGGTAGGGATTTTACGAGTCGAAGTATATAAAAGGGTAGGGGAATCTGTCATTGAGGTATTTAAAAGGGCCTTTCATTAAAATATTTCGAACAAACATACCATATGACTGTACCGTTTTAATTTATTGAACGCTACGTGAAAATGACAAGAAGACATCCTGTTTAAGGTATACGAAAGGGGTACTATTTGTCAGTGGGAGGTATATGAAAGGGGTACCTTTTCTGTCATAAATGGTATATAAAAGGGTAAGGGGTGGGACGTCGGCGCGGAGCCTCCCCGTATGAAAATTGTTTTAGTCTCCCACCCCTCTCCCCCCGGGCCATAGGGAGAAAACGTCTTCGATGTAACGTTTCCACACTGTCGGCTTGCTTTCATTAAGCATGTTTGTTTCGATCTCAGCCATGGATATGTTGGCGAAAGCGACTGCCATTTTCGTTCCCATCTTCGTTCCATGAATTTGGAGATATTATTTTCCGTTGAATTGGAACGAATTTTTCTTGAGTATAAGGCTTGTGGATACGGTAGTGATTCCCTCCTCTTATGGAATGTTTGTGTACAAGCTTGTAACATCCATTGATACCAAGATTGTATCGTGGAAACTTTCGTTCCTTCTATTAAATTAATGAAATCTGTTGTATCGTTTAGATACGAATTCATTTCTCTAGCAATAGGTTTAAGCAAACTATCCACAAAGGACGATAGTCTCTCAGTCGGTCCTTCGCAGCCTGAAATTATAGGTCGGTCGACCGGTTTTGGTTTGTGGATTTTTGTGAGAGTGTAGAAAATTGGTATTCTTGGAGGATTAGGAGTTTGTGAAAGCCATTTTTTGTCATGTCATCTATGTGTTTGCCTTGGTGGAGTTGAGTAATAATCTCATTTACTCTCTATAACGTATCAGTGACAATCGGCTCATTAAGAGGTTGATAGTGGTCTTTGTTCTTAAGCTGGACCTGAGCCTTTTGAATGTTGTCTTTTTTCTTTTTTTTTTTTTCTTTTTTTTTTTTGTAATAAGGATCACTGTTGTGCTGTCTTTATCGGCTCGTTTTAAGTTTATGGCATTGTTGTTTTTTAGTTCTTTGATCGCAACATGTTCGTTTCGTGACAAATTGTATTTTGGCTTTTCGATGTGTATTTCAGCTATGCTTATCTTGACGCGCTCCAAGTAGCTTTCAAGGGCAATGGAAGGTTGCACTGGTGGTATCCAGTTTGATTTGAAGTGGAACGGATGTGGTTTCTTGACTTTCCCGTGAAATATGTATTTTAGTCAGGAGTACCCAACGACCTTTTCTGAGAATTTTTATTGTACGATGTACTAAACACTAGCTGAGTGTCCCCCTGTCAATCTTCGTTAATATTTAACTTTCCTGGCAAAACAATAACCGCTCTTCAATGCCAGCGAGCAAAACTTTTGAGAAATAAAAATCCCAGTCAGCTACGAGCGTGTCTTTTCTCAACGAGCCAGCAAAGTTGAAAATGCCACAAACACGAAATGCCAGCCAGCACTGGTGGAATCTTTCCAGTTTGCCAGCCAGCAGTCGCGTAAGGAAGAAAAATACCCAGCCAGCTAAGTATTGATTTTAACTTAATTTTTGGGCAAAATATCTCGAATGGTTTATTTCGGATGTTAGATCGTTCCCAAGACGGGCAGTGGGCTTCTATCTGTATCCCGTGTTGTTTACTTTTAGTTTTTCCCCGAAGTCCTATCTTCTCGCAGATAAAAATCCACCAAAATATGAAGCCAACTGACAGCACCTGCTATTCAATACGTTGAGACTCTTGAAAGTTGCGTTACGAGCCCATGATATTAAGACAGTTGTTTTTCATTAACTTTATTTTCAATCTCACGCAGATAAAAGTGCGCCCTCAGTACTCTCAGCCAGCATGAAAACTGAAATAAGACAACTGCCAGGAATAACGTGTTTTGATTTCCGTCAGCCAGTAAGACTCATTACGGACACAAATTCTAGCAAGATTTCGTTAAAATAACACTGCCAGCAAGATTTTTATTTCAGCAAACATTTTGCCAGCCAGCCCAAAATCGGCCTGCAGAGCGGTTATTTTGCAGATCGGCTCCATCGAGCACTCCTGTTTTAGTCTCTTTCGCCAGGCGAATTGTTCGAAATCACGCAACAATTGTTGCCTAATTTTCTCTTCATTTGTAACGGGTGTTGGTATAAACTACAATCCTTTTGATATGACATGCGTCTAGTAGCACCACAAGTCAGAGGCAATTTCAAAAGCTATATCTTTTATACGCGTGTAGTTAAATGCTATATTTTTAAGCGATAGGATCAGCCAAAGAAAAATAAAGTAACATTCATCCATAGATATTGGGTCCTACCGGGCTAAATAAGGTCGACCGACTTAAGACAGTAACGAGCGAACCGGTAACACAATATCACTAGAAACCTCACGAAATAAAAGCCAAAATAGATCAATATCTCATCCGAATGAAAAAGTAAAGCAGAGAAATGATCGGGGATTACATTATCACTCACCAACAGTGTATATCGCAAATAACAGCAGGAAGTTGATCCTCGGAAATTGCTTCTGGTAGAAAAATTTCATGCTTCTAATGCCGTGTTTACATTCAAACGTTTACTGCGGGTTAAATTGACCGAGGGCAAGTTAACTGAACCTAAGTAGATTAGTGCAGTGTTTATACTGGCTCAAATAACCAAAGTTAATCTGTCAACACTGCCAAAAATCGAATTGGCGGGAAATACAAGCTAATGCGCGCAATTTTTAAAACATGGTCGGTATTAACAAGAAAGCGGTGGCTCTGATAGTCATTGCCTTTTTTTTTTTTAATTCTTGAGAAGCAAGTAGAAGCGTCTCGATTACGGCAACTGCTAATACTACAGCACCTCAAGACGTGAGGCGAAAACGGATGATTTTACGGCAACTTATGCAGCGAAATAGCAGGCGAGCGAGACGTGCTTGGTCTTGGCCAAGGAACCAATTCTGGTTTGAAAACCTACTAAACGGGTCTTTTGTCGAAGATTGGTGGAAGGAGAACTTCCGAATTACAAGACGTACCTTTGAGTTTATTGTCCGTGTAGCTGGTCCGGAGATGGCGAAGAAAGACACCAGACTGCGGCAATCTATCCCAGTGCACAAGCGAGTAGCGGTAGCATTATGGCGGCTAGCAACGGGCGACAGATACCGATCTACAGGACTACAATTCGGTATTGGACGGTGCACGGCCATGTTGATAAAACAGGATTTTTGCAATGCTATTGCTAAACGTGCTAAAGAATTCATCAAATTTCCATAGACCGAACAAGAGGTGCTACAAAGTATTAGATTGTTTACAAACAAGTCTCCATTTCCCCAAGTAGTAGGGGCTATTGACGGTTGTCATATTGCTTTCAAGACAGTGCCTGTGGACGAGCGAATTGATTACTTCAACCGAAAGCAAGATTATTCTGTTGTGATTGAGGGTGTTCCTGACGCGTCATTTCGATTTCTCGATATAAGTGCAGGCTATCCTGGTAGCATTCACGATGCGCGTGTTCTTCGTTTAAGCAATCTGCACAGGGAAATTGAACAAGACAACTGGCTCAACGGGCCTACTGGTTCCGAAATTAGACCTTTGCTTGTTGGAGACTCAGCATATTCCTTATATGTTTGGTTAATGAAGCCTCTTAAGCAAACACGTACGTTAAGTGAACGACAACTGCGGTTTAATCGTGCTCTCAGTCAAGCCCGTGTTGTTATCGAACAGGCCTACGGAATCTTGAAAGGGCGGTGAAGGTGCCTTTACAAGGCAATGGAAGAAAAGACAAGTAGAGTGGCCACCACGCTCTTGGCATGCTGTGTTCTTCACAATATTTGTATCGATGTGGGAGACCCTAGCTCCATAGACATATTGGGAGATGACGACGATGACATGGATCAAAGTTTAAACGGAGACGTATCGCCAATTTCGTTTGATGTTAGAGACAAAATTATGGACTATTTATCAGCTTAGGAAAATAGACAAAAATAGACCAGGCTCATATTGATTTTTCGCTTACTCGTGTCATTTTCTTTATTTTCGCGAAAAACTAGCATTGTAGCTCAAGTGTGTACACATGTACATGTAAATATTCGTTAAAGTTTTGAAAGTTGACAAACTTCTCAACTGTTTTGCTTACAAATTATAGACACAGCGATTTTGAGCAATTATTTAAAAATATAAATTGATTGATTAAAGAGTACACCATCGAATACAATTATTCATAATTTTAAAATACCGGATGTTAACATCTCTGGTTTGATTTGGGATCACTAAAAGTTGATCAGCATGTATCCAAAAACGTTTTTTTATCCAAAATCTTTTCAGCACGACATTCAGCTAATTAATAAATGATTTTGTATTAATGGATCCACTATTTCGTGACAACAGAACACAACAATAAAAATACAAAAAATACTAAAAAGGGTGTTCATTCGTTTCCTTTACTAACGTCCTTGAGGATCTTTCCGAGCATAGCAAGGGCATCCATGAAAAAACTTCTGCTGATCTTTCCTGTATTCTCTCTTGGGTTCAACCATCCGATCCATAAAAGCCTCGTCCCTTTCCTGTGAGCGTTCAAGAAATGATATCAAGGTTGGCTCGTCTACTCCTGATGATCCGGCTTTTCCCTTCTTGTTTTTGCCTTTTTTCGATGGCCTTTCCGCTGCATCAGCGGCGCGCTTTCTTGGTAGCTTTTTTTTCCACATCAGCCTCGCGCCTCTTCGGTACCGGTGTGCTTGCCAAAGGCTTTTTATTTTTGCCTTTACTCTTAAAAAAGAGGGATTCTGCAAAGGCAAGCGACTGGTCGTTATCGGATTCATCTCCATCAGAAGGCACCGCGCACTCAGATGGAGGAGAAACATTCTGGGCAGTCCCTTGCCTTTGTGTTTGTGCAGCTCGGCAGATTTCCTCATCTAGGGAATCTTTCTCGAGGATATCGTGTTCGTGTTCCGACATTCCCGGTGACTCGCTATCGGGGACGTGAGAGCTTTCGAGCACGTGGCGAGGGTTGATGGATTCCCTTTCACTGAGAATTTCATCCATATCGTTGAAATGTTTCGGTATGATATCCTCACTTTCTTCACTTTCATTGTCGGACGGCACATCGCCCCCTCTGCCGTATCCTGTCGACCGAAGCTTGTCTTTGGTGTTTTTATACTTCTTTGTCAAATTTGCCAATTTGTTCTTGCACTGTTGTGGAGTTTTGTCGCTTTCTACGTTTTGTTCCTTGCACCGCGAGTGAAGCTGGCGAGCAATCGACAGCCATTCAGGGGAGCTGAAGGCTTTGTATCGCAGCTTATCTTCATTTTCTCCAAACAGCTCCACCAAGATCTTTTCTTCAGTGTCTGTCCAACGATTTTTCTTCTTTGGACCAGTGCTGCTACTGCTGCTGTGGCTGTTCTCTTGCAGTTGCGAGCCAGGCAGATCAGAATGGGGTCGTACTGAAGATGAGTGAATTTCTCGCGCTCCTTGCAATTGAGAGCCATAGAACGGCGGCACAGCATATTGAGGTTGCGGGTAGTAAGGGAAATACGTCGCAGACATTCGCGAATATTGTTGCTGTGGATCTTGCCTGGAAAAAAAACGGAAAACAAATAAATAATCTGTTTTATCCGGATAAAAAAAAAGTGTGAGTAGAATGAAGTGGAGACGTAATACATCGCGTACCTCTCGGTTTGACTGCCGTAGTAATTCAAAAATGTGTCCTTATTTTGTTCCATTTTGCTAGAGCACGAAACGTGGCGCAAAGAAAGCCTGAACTCCGCGAATAAAACATGAAACGTGACAAGGAAACTTGAACTCGCGATAAATCAAAAAAACTTCACCGCAACCGGATGTATCTGTCAATTTGACCTCGGTTACCGAGCTAAACCAAGCCAAATCACTGCATCATTATCGCTTTTACCGTGGTTAAATTTCCTTTGTCTTTTGCCGCATTTACTGAGGTATTAACTGATGTTTACATTGACCAAAAATTTACCTAGGTAAGTAAACTCTTTTCCGCGGTAAAAATCCCAAGTGTAAACACGGCATAAGTTTGTCGCATTGAGTTCACCGCGATGCCTAACTCAAAGTTGAATGTAGCAGCTGTTTCGAACCATCAAACGAAAAAGGTGGCTTGATGGAGACTCGAGGAGTCTCTTTGACAACTTTAAATGCAGTCGACAGTTAGATCAGTGTTTACCGATTCTTCACATCCCACAGCCTCGAAATCCTCCGTCTTTTTCAAAGGCTGCGGTGTTTTCCTTTTTTGACGGGTTAATTAAAGCACATCCAGTAACATTTGAAAGGCATTATTGAGCTGAATAATAGTGGCAGTTTTCTGCTGCAATTAACTTCCAGGTTGACAAGGTTATCCAGGCTAACGTCAAACCGAAAACAACACGACAATGCCAGGCTGGGTATGTTTTGCTGGAACTTTCTTGATAATGAAAATAATATATAATAGAGTTTTTAGCAAAGAAAGAAATACCACATCAAACTTTAGTTGAACTTGTTAATTTAGACTTGGAAGCTGTTAAGAAAGTGTTAAATTCAAAGCCAGTCATACGTAGCTAAAGGTATTTCGAATTCGATACTGGTATAATTAAAGGTTGGCTGAAAATTTTCAAATTATGAGATTGTGGAATCACTATAATCTTTTCCATAAGAACGTGAAAGAAGCCTGAAAAAAAAATTCAGGACTTCAACGGGGTTTGAACCCGTGACCTCGCGATTACCGGTGCGATGTTCTAACCAACTGAGCTATGAAGCCACTGACGTTGGGAGCAGGTCAATTGTGGGTTCATATGATCCCGTGAAAGAAATGAGTATGAATGATATATGAAATGAATCATATATGAACTGCGGAAATGAAATCAAACGAAGAATGATCCTCGAAGTTATGAACGCTTCTTTTCGCAGTTGCATAAATTGCGTTCATAACTGCGAGGATCATTCTTCGTTTGATTTCATTTCCGAACTTCATATATTATTCATTTCATATATCATTCATACTCATTTCTTTCACGGGATCATATGAACCCACAATTGACCTGCTCCCAACGTCAGTGGCTTCATAGCTCAGTTGGTTAGAGCATCGCACCGGTAATCGCGAGGTCATGGGTTCAAACCCCGTTGAAGTCCTGAATTTTTTTCAGGCTTCTTTTCGCAATTGCATCAATTGCGTTCATAACTGCGAGGATCATTCTTCGTTTGATTTCATTTCCGCTGTTCATATATGATTCATTTCATATATCATTCATACTCATTTCTTTCACGGGATCATATGAACCCACAATTGACCCGCTCCCAACGTCAGTGGCTTCATAGCTCAGTTGGTTAGAGAATCGCACCGGTAATCGCGAGGTCACGGGTTCAAACCCCGTTGAAGTCCTGAATTTTTTTCAGGCTTCTTTTCGCAATTGCATAAATTGCGTTCATAACTGCGAGGATCATTCTTCGTTTGATTATTATTATTATGCCAACTACTTTAACTTTCCACCAACTTTATGCCATATTACAACATACAGGGCCATATGATACAGGGCTAGGTCTAAAATGAGGTAGAGGTCCATTTGATTGAGATTGTCTTTCTTAGGATGTGAGATGTTATTATTATTATTATTTTGGGGGACTTAGTTGAAAATTCAAATGAATTTGGAAAGTCGGTCTTACCAAAGCGTGACTTGAATTCGCAATTGCTTTCTAAAAAGCTAATGACTTTTAACGGATTAAATTTGACGCCCCACTACCTACAAATTAATTCCGGTGCGTTTATGGGTCAAATGAAAAAAGAATTGCCACCCGAATGTCATGTCGTCAAGACTTTTTATTATGAGAAATTAGTGTTCACTGACGTAAACCATTAACCTCTGTTTAGTTCTTAAGTCGCCCCATTTAAGCATCAGTTTCTTTATCTCCTTTCGCTTTCAGAATTTTGAAATAAACCTATTTGAATGTTTAGAATCCTCATTGCAATTTTAAGCATTGCGTTGTTTTAATTAATATCGCCTTTCTGAGTGTTTTTCAGCGAAAGCGGCTAAAACAAAAATATACCAGCAGGTATTTTAACAGGTGAAGCGTAATTTAAGGCCATAATATATATTGCGCTGTTTGACTCACGGCTGAATCGCATTAATGAGTTCCTGTGGATAAAAGAGTTGTCATTAGCTAAGTGCAAAACAAAAAAGCTTTTTCTAGTAAGCAAGCAGCTTGACAAAATAAAAGAAGCCAGTCACGAGAGCGAATGGGGAAATAGAACTGGAATGCGTGCTGTCATCTTAGCAATTTCCAGTGAATATTTTATTTGCTTGGTAAGCTTGGTACAGAAAATAAATTGTTTCGTTTTATCGGCAAGGATCAGATTAGATTCTTATTTTAAACGCGTGTTTCCAACTTTGGTTGAATTTCCTTAAGATACCAAGCAACAGGGTTGTCCTTTGCTAGGTAATCATGTGAAACTGTAGTACACTAGTTTCCTCGCTGTAAAAAGCCTAAACGAAACATGGTAAAAAGTTCAGCTTATTCAAGATATGGATAATAAAACATGGTGTTCAGAACGCCACCAGAGCGCGCATCAGTTTCTCAAATCATCCAGATGTTTTTTTTTTCTTTTTAATGACGGTGATAGCTGTCGTTTACATTGGATGATATCCCCAGTGCAGTGTCTCAAATGACACAGAAACTTTCTCACACACAGACTTCTACATCTTTACAAGCTGAATGTAGGGAATTTAACGCATTTGGAAACCTTCGTGTTTGCTCGTTTGCACATGATGCGGCACATCTATTTTTTTTTTGTTAAGTTACCTTTTTATGAGAGTTGCCGAAAACCTCCTTTTTCCAAAAGTTGTTAAAAATTAAAGCTTCTGCCTCAGACTGGTTTTCAAACTCATCAGAAAGAGGTGTTAAGGTCTCTTGAAATCCATGCCGTCAAATTGCAGAGGTCAACGTTCCAAGTAAGATATTTAGCGGAAATCATGATATTTGCCACTTCCAAATCTCCCACGATGCACTTTGTTTGCCTCCCCTATACCCCCATACCTCCTCCCAAAAGAAAAAAATTGGTCTTGTTACTTACAATCGTCTCGAGGGAAATTGAAAACAATACTTATGCAAAAATTTTGGGGGGCAGGCCAGGAGCCCATAAAACAAAGTGTATTATGGGAGAGGTGGGCGTGGCGAATGGATAGAAAGTAGCACGTTAAAGATGTTGTCAAACAGCCCGCTATTAATCAAATTAAAACCCAGAAAAAAATCTTTTTGGAAAGGCAATATAATTGCTTTCCATTATAATAAAAAATAGATGAAGAGTATATCTTAATTCCATTTACCTTATACATATTTTTCGTGTTAATGCTCCCTACTGAATTTAATATTTTGAGGTCAGTTACATCTAATTTATTGCAAAGCTATTACAGCATGGATTTCAATAATATTACCAGTTTATGGTAGTGATGCGTAATACTATTATGAGGATATAACTTGCATATTGGACAATAAAGGATAGCAAGGATAAACTGAGCTTGCGTGGCAGTCAGTCAAAAACAAAAATTGGTTTTACAACTGTGGGACGCCTACCTTACACTTCACATGGAGATGCGACTCCAGTCTACAAATTAACGAACTAATGAGACACTACCGGCGCGGTGCTCTACCAACTGAGCTAATAAGCCAACTCGGAGTTTAGTGCTGAGCGAACGCTATAGTTTTAAGAATACATAAGCCTTGTAACCGGGAGTACGAAAAGAAAGGAAACTTTCCTTTTACTTAGTGATACTTCCCATTTGTAAAGATAGACTCAATAAAGCGTATCTATGTATTCACCCTGCACCCTGGAAGACAGGGACAATGAAAGGAAAGGTCCCGTCAAAGCGTTTAAATATTCAGCCGGCTAGGCGGGATACCTGTCCTTCCAAATATACCTTATTAGTATCCTCCCTAATGAGCTAGAACTAGCTTGGGCATGAGCCTTAAACGGGGGAATCTTTTCATATGTAAATACATCCCCCCACAAGAGCCTCTACTTCATCTTGTATCCAGTTCAATACTGAGAATAGGATTATCAGAGAATAGGATTATGAGAGAATATGATTATGAGAGAATATGATTATGAGAGAATAGGATTATGAGAGAATAGGATTATGAGAGAATAGGATTATGAGAGAATAGGATTATGATCCATTAATTAAGTTTAGGTTACCATATACCTCTGTAAGGAATTTCTTCGCCGAGCATCTTCTCTCTCGAGCTAATCCTCACTCGTACCCATATCAGTCTCTCTCGTTGGGCCTTGGACTAGTAGTCTGCCATTTCTTTCAGGGGAAGACACTGTTTGTGAATTCGTTCCAGGAGAGACCATTCAGACTAAATACGCTGTACTTACTTTAGCTAGATGCTTAGCTGTGCTGGTGGAGGTGGTACCACGTAGGTGCAAGGCGTTTGACTAATGTCCAAGTTTTTGTTTTCTAAAATTCCTGGTCTCGAATTAAAATTAGTTTCTAAGGAGGTAGACAATAAAAAAGCAAACGTACAAAGAAACAGAAGAAGAAAGTGTGCAATTCCGTACCAAACGTAATTGTATCTACTTACAACAAGAAATATGAAAATTGTGATTATAATTGTTATTACACAACGGAAAACATACACCTTTTAAAAATTATTTCATGGAATTTTGTTCCATGTTAAATTCAAAAGACTGAGAATACTTTTTTAATAACTGTTTTATAAATACACATTGATTACATGAGCATCTAATGGTCATTTTATTACCCTCCGACAACTGCCAGTTATTAGGTCACTCAAGAAAAGGAAGAAATAATAAAAGCTAAGAAACGTTTTCTAGCCAATTCTGAAAAATGTACTCTTCATGCTTTAGATAATTCCCTGAAAATAATTTTCGTAATTTTAGGGTGCTGAGCTCTAGGTATGTTCCTTTTCCTGTATTAGATTTTCATTCAATGATAAGAAAGGTCTTGCTGAATTAAAAGAGATATTTTTTTGAACATCTTAAGATGGACGCTGTTTCCTTGCACCTGGTAAATACTCTGAGCCATATTTCCATTTTCTCCAAAATAATATCTGAACTTTTCTAAGAAGAAAGCTAGTTATCTGTAGTTTATCTCCCAGATATAATTTTGAGGTACAGGTATACGGCCTCCTGCATTCTCCTTTATTTTTTCATTCTATTCACTCCAGTTATAACAATTTCAGATTACGGTAAGGAGGCAAAAGGAAACGTTTTCATGATTTTTGACTTGTTCACAGTGATTAGATTCCATTTAGAGACTTCCACAACAATGTTCTTAATCCTTCATTTCTTAAAAGATTTCAAATAATGAGCGCTAAGAAATCCTCAGTGTTAGTAATGCAGGCTTCACGTGCCATAGTCCAAGGTGTTAAAGTGCACCTCACCCCAAAATATTATTTCGCTAAAATAAATTTTTGCACCTGTTCGAAACGCATTGTGCCTTTTAGCGCTTTTCTAAACCAAATCTTGACTTTTTATAGGCTGTAAAAGATTCGAATTCTAACCATCATCTGTTTCACGGCCGAGTCAGAAGGGGCATGGGTCTATTCCCGGTTTGACGTCACAAACTGATTTGCATGCATGTTTACAAAGACTTACCGCGATGCAAATCAGTTTGTGACGTCAAATAGGGAATAGACCCATGCCTCTTATGACTCGGTCGTGAAACAGATGATGGTTAGAATTCGAATCTTTTACAGCCTATAAAAAGTCAAGATTTGGTTTAGAAAAGCGCTGAAAGGCACAATGCGTTTCGAACAGGTGCAAAGATTTATCTTAGTGAAAAAGTATTTTAGGGTGAGGTGCACTTTAATAGCAAAAGGGAATGTTATATTTATGAAGTCCTGAAACTTAGCCGTTTTTAAAGATTTTTGAACACTAGTCATGCTATAATCGTTCGACATAAGATAATAAAAGCCATAAAAGAAAAGGCTGATGCTAGATTGATCGATTTGCAACAGTTCTAGTGGTCCTCATGCATTTATATAATGTAATCTTATGGTAACAAATTAGCAATTAATCTGACTATAAGAACCGGGAAGGTTGAAACTATAAAACTGAGAATGACATGGAGCATCATTAGTCGTGATTAATCATCATTGACCATGCGATAGTCACGTGTCTACAGGAGTCATGCATTTCTCCTCGTGGAAAGCAAAGACACTGTAGTATCCCGTTGATGACCGAGAGTTGAGTTTTTTGTCTCTGCTTTTCAACTCGTGTGCTTCACTTTCGATCACTTTAATAGTACACGTGTCGCTTATGTCTTTAGGCGATGATGGAAAGGCTTCGATACTCCTCGTGTCTTTCCACTTTTGTTTCCTACGCTGGAATTCTGCCCGCACATCTCCATTTCTCACAATGTGAAATAAGAAGATGAAAAACCCCTGAAAAAAAAAAAAAACAGAAAGAAATAAACAAACAAACAAACATAAGTGAGCAGTGCAATGAGCCAATCAGAATACGAAGAAAGTCCATGTAACCGGCATAAAGCGCGGAAAAATACGCGCGTGCAAATCACAATTGGTTTTGGTTTTGCCTCTCATTGGTTGAGAAAGTGGCGCGAGTTTTCCTGGCCAATCACAAAGCGAAGGAATGCAAAACCAAAGCAAAACCTCAATTACTTTCGACACTAAATTGAAAACCGCTCCAATTTCTCCATCATTTTACTGTGAGATCTTTCCACAAAACAATATTTAACCGCTCAGAGTGCAATTCTTGTTCCAGCTTGATACATGAAAGTTACAATCTAGGACAAAACTAATGAAAAAATATTTAAAAGAGCACAAAAACCACTGGTTAAGTCCTATTTCCTCCCTTGTCGTGACTGCAGTCACAATTTACCGCACCAAAGGCAAATAAATATTTACATTGCTTTGTTACGAACAGTACCTGTAGAAAGTTGAAGATGTTGAAGAAGTACTGAAATGCAAGGCCAGCATCAGTGACCCTTAGAACACCAAACAACCAGGTCATTCCAAGAACAGGAAAAAGAACCACCCATGCCTTTGTGGCGTGTCTCACTTTTAACATCTCAGACGTGTTATGGTTCTGGATTTTCAAGATTTCACGCAACACTAGACCAAGGAGAACCGAGTTTACCTGAAACTGGTAATCATAGTTATTTAACTGAAGTTGTCATGATGGGGAAATGTTATGAATGATGCTTTCTAGGCTTTAGAATGTTAGAAGACCATGCATTCATTTGAACGACTTAATGGGTATCTCGGGTTAAATCAAGGGATGTTTCCGTTAAGTCCGTATACATTACTGATGTTGGCTTAAAGTGGAATGAAAGAAAATAAAATAAAACCTCACCAGGTATACCAGAAGAAAGGGTGCCACAAAGGTCCAGATAAGGTAGTTACTGAAGGAAACCCAGCAACTACAGAACAAATGAAAATAACTTTCGTTTCATATTAAGTCACTAAGAATACAGGCTTTCCATAATTTAGAGGCATTTACAACTGGAAAACAGTGACGTCATTGTGATAACTGTTTTCACGGGGATTTAAATCATGACAACTCAACTGACAGGCTCACTCTACCTGTTACCAGAGCTTGTTTGGTAATCAAATAATTACATCCCTCTCAAGAACTAACTAGAAAAATGAACGTGGAACATATGTACGAAACGAAAGAATTGAAAAAAAGGCTTTTAAACTAATGAAGAATTTACAAATCAATGACTGTGAATGTATGAATATCATATATTTGAACCGCTGATTAAAGAATGAAGATGTAAGTGATTATCGCAATTATGAACAATACTTAGAGAGTAGTGAAAGTAAAGCCTGACTGGGAGTTGAACCCATGAACTCTGCAATACCGGTGTAGTGCCCTACAAACTAAGCCAACAAGCCAACTGGTTCCTGTTCAGTTTGGTGCAGGTTCGTGATAACCCCGTGAGTGATGAATAAATGACTGTGAATATAAGAACATCATATATTTGAACTGCTGATTGAAGCCAATGAAGATGTGAGTGATCATCGCAGTTATGAAAACTACTCAGGGAATTCACATTTCTTCAATCAGTCTCTTGTGTCTTGATATTACTCACATGGCCCTTCCAGGAACCAATCTCGTACCCAGAGTCCTCGGGCTGTTTGGTCGGAGGTAGTTGCACTAATGCGTTATTGACTATTCAGCATAGGGATTTTAGTTTTCTTGATAATCCCGCTTGTAAAGGGGTTAGACTCTTCAGTATGGACTTAAGTAAGGCTTTCGATATGGTGAAGCATGTCCTACTGGCTGACAAGCTTAAAAGTCTTGATCTCAACCCTTATATTTAGAATTGGTATCTTAGTTTTCTTTCTGACAGGCAACAAAGAGTTGTATATAATAACAGCTAAATCGGAAAGTGGAAGGATGTCAAGAAGGGCACAACCCAAGGGTCTGTCAGCGGGCATTATTTGTTCAATGTTTTTTCTGAATGACCTTAATATACAGTTAAATGGTATTGACATACTTTATAAATATGCCGATGACACGAATATTGTAATCCCTTTGTGGAAAGATGCATTTGATCAATCACCGGAAGTGGTGGACAGTTTTTTACGTTGGTCTGAAAAAAAAAAAAACACTATGTCTTACAATCCTAGAAAGTGTAAAGAACTCACCTTGCGTAAAAAAGGGTTTGTAGAAGAACTGTGTAAGATACATAACATTCCGCAATGCAGCGAGCTTAAACTATTAGGTGTGATATTCCAGCCCAACTGTACCAGCACAACTGTAAATACGCAAGTCACGTATGTGAAATGTTTTAAGGCTAATAAATGCTTGCACGCTATAAGAACTCTTCGGCAAGAGGGGTACAATCAGGAGGAGCTGGATTATCTCTTTCATTCAATTGTTATGCCTAATTTTTTGTATGGTTTATTGGTGTACGGAGCCTCCTCTTCTGATCTTAACAACATACAGAACTTTTTAGATAGGTGCTATAAACGAAGGTATATATCGAAGAAATTGAATATAAGGGAGTTGCTTGAAAGGTCAGATTGCCGTATTTTTAGAAAGGCCATGAGAACAAATTCGCCCCTTGTGAAGATTTTACCAGAAAGGAATATCTCCAATTACGTGCTAAGAAAACAAGGCTTTTACCATCCTATAGTGGCAACAGAGCGCTTCAAATCGTCCTATGTGAATGGACTTATTTTTAGATGCGATATTGATTCCTTGATGTAAATAAATGTGTAATCGTTCCAGAGCTCTAAACTTTTTCTTATCGGATATTTTTCTAATTTGATTGCTTGTAACTTGAGATATGTATTTTTATCTTTTGAATTTATTAAAGACATCTATTCTATTTTAATTTTTGTGTCGAACGACTATCGATGTCAACGAATAGGGTCCGATTGATACCAATAGAAAAGTCAAAAGCTTAGAGAGGTATGTCAAAAAATTTAATTTTCTTCACTAAAGTCTCTCCTTGAAAATAAATATATGAAAATCATATATCTGAACTGCGGATTAATGAATTAATATGTGAATGATCATCGCAGTTATGAACACTACCTAAGCAGTAGCGAAAATACATGCTTGTACGGGATTCGAACCCACGACCTCTGCCATACCGGTGAAGGGCTCTACCGACTGAGCCATCTGGGAGCTGGTCGTTTTGTTGGGTCGTAATATACCCGTGAGTGGTGAATATATGAGAATGAATATATGAAAATAATATATTTGAACTGCGGATTAATTAATTAATATGTGAATGATCATCGCAGTTATGAACATTTTGTTGGTTCGTAATATACCCGTGAGTGGTAAATATATGAGAATGAATATATGAAAATCATATATTTGAACTGCGGATTAATGAATTAATATGTGAATGATCATCGCAGTTCATTGCGATAATTATTCACATATTAATTCATTAATCCGCAGTTCAAATATATGATTTTAATATATGATTTTCATATTTTCTCGTAGTTTGAAGAAAATGGCAAGGCTGTCCGCTATGAAGGTGCGCCACTTCAAAATCAGCCAAACTTGTCAATCGTCAGGACAACTTGTTGCCAGATACACAGCACGAAAATGCAGATTTACGTGAAAATAAAGTTTCCGTAAATCTGCTTAAAGTTGTTTGACGAACTTTACGCTGGTATTTAAGTGTGAGTAAAGCTGTATAAAGGTCAGTTTTACGCGACGAGGTGCAAAGCTGTAGTAAAGTTAGCGTAAAGGAGTCAGACCAGATTTACGCATTTTAACGCCACTGTGTAAAGTTTTCGTAAATGCTAGCTTTACACGATCAGGCGTAAAGACCTACTAAGGCTTGTTTTTCTCCGTGGATGTTTATCTTAGTAAAAGGACTACATGACTTGCATAAGATTAATTTCTCTATTTGCGTGGTATATCTGACGAACACGATAAAAATCTAAAATGAAGGGATATAGAATGGTAAATAAAAAGTAATGATCTCGCAAAATTTTATCCGAGTCTCAATTTCAGAGTGAGAAAACAGCCATAAGATCTGCCTCGTCAGGATTCGGGATAATTTTGTTGTCTTTGCCTGCAATAATTATGTACTATACAGCTGTAGTAGGGAAACGTTGTAAGTTACTATAGAAACACTACAATAATTATGCACTATACAGCTGTAATAGGGAAACGTTATAAGTTCCTCTAGAAACACCACCTGGCTTACATATACCATACTGACTGGCCCAGGTTATGGTTATGCTCACTTGAAAGTCCTGTCTTGTGAGAGGTGTCATAAAACTCAGACCTTTGTGGTCTTCTAGACAAAAAAAAAACAACAGCCCTAAGAAAGCCCCCCCCCCCCCCCCCCAAAAAAAAAAAAAAAAAAAACAGCCCTAAGAAAGCCATACCTATGGAAGTATGAGACTCCTTTTTAAACCTCACAAAAACAAAAAATATCTAACGTCCCAAAGGGGTGGGGGTGGGGGTGTGGGGAAGGGGCTTATCAGAAATGGGTGACTTCCAAACGGGGGCTTATTAGAGCTTCTATGGTACTATAATAATTTATTATCGATGCACTGCAACTAATTATAGCAGATGTCTATCGCTATGGATTTCCATGGTGAAATACCGGTACATGCACAATTTAAACTTGAAAAAATTGGCAAAACTTCACTTGTATAAGTTCTTTTAATGTCTACAATGTCAAGTGGTTGTGGTTTGTCGTCCCATTTCAATTTTACTTTATGAATAGTCCTTTTTATGTTTAAGGCGACTCAAAAGAATTTCCAGTATTTTTCAGCACACAGACTTTGATGGATCAACACTACCATTCTTTATCAGGTGATGCAACAATGATATCAAACAATCGCCAATCATTGGCGAACAAGTTCTGATTAATTTCTTGTCAAAACAGGTTACCATAGAAACGCTATAACCTGTTACAAAACACTTTACTTTTACCTTTAAGTGCTTACTGTACAACTAAAAAATGAGTTCAGCGGCTCTTAACCCACTGAAAAATGCTGGACACTGTTTTGAGCCACCTTAAAGATATCTCATGTATTAAAACCAACCATAACCAATCAAAAAAATCGATACTGTTTAAAATAAAAAAAAACACGAGATTTTTATCAATTTTTCCTGAAATCGATAGAAATTAAAAATACAGGTCAGTGTTAAATCAAGCAAAATATAAGAAAAGAGAACAAAAGAATTTCCTTCTTATTAAAAAGTGCTGGGTGGGAAATTTGATTGATGGAATGGGTAGAGATATTTTGCAAATTCTATTTGTCATCCAAGCCCTTTTAATTATTATAACTGAAAATTTGGAAGTTTAGACTGACGCAAATCATCTATAGAAATAGTTCGTTTAACAGAACTTTATTTACTTTATTACTTTATCAATCAAATCAGAAATCGCTAAGCAACGAAAATCAATAAAGAAAATGTGAGTGTTATCGATTTCTAATAATTGACTGATGCAATCAATATCAATCAAATCAGTTCTAACAATTTATACCGATTAACATGTATCAACTTAAAAATTGGTTTTGATTTTTATTGATTGGTTACAGTGGGATTAAAAGTAAACCAATCTTCTAATGGTTCTAACATACTGTAGTTTTAAATGGCAAAATCCTCATGGCATACACTGTACATATAGCCTGTAAGATACTATTGGTCTTTAGAAAAGCACACACAGCAACTTACAGGTATTTGTATTGCTACAGCAAGTTTCTAGTGGCAACTCTACTAATGAAAAGACCTAGGAATGGGAGTAACAACTATCTTTTTCATTCCATTTAGTTCAGTGAAACAACATGCAAATCTTTGTGCTATTCTCTGCACAGGCATAAACAGGGCAGGTCCACAGGATAAATATTTATCACTCTTCCAAACCTGAACAGGTTTTCCAAAATAGCCTTGGTCCTGGTCGCCTTCATACCACCAAACAACAGCAAGTGCATGCTGATGGAGCTGTCCATTAATCTTAACACTGTACGTAAGGTAAAAAAGAACAACACCAGATCTTCTAGCTGTAGTGGTATCAATACAACCATCATCAGCAGTCCATGAGGCCATTATCCGAGCTGATCGGAGGTTACGGCAGTCCATCTTTGAACCAAATTTCTCACCACCAAGTGTTATATTTGAATATTTCCGTGCAACACTTGAAGAAATTTCAACTTCATCTCCAGGGTACAATGTCTTGTAACACACGAAAAGTTTCCTCAGTTCATCAGCATCGAGTACATAGTGCTTGAATGAGTTTGCAAGACCAACAAGAGCAAGGTCAGACCACTGAAAGTCTCTCAGGTTTAAGCAGCAGGCACTTTCAAGTAGTTTGGTGGCATTCATCACAATGAAGCTTTCAGATGAATCTCTTCTTTCCTGGGTAAAAAATGGCATGAAGCTATCTTGAAAATCACTGGGAAATTTCACATCCCAGACAAACCGACCAGCAAGAAGTTTACGCATTAACTGCACCTCAACAGACCTTCCATTAACTTGCATGCCTCCCAGAATGCCATTAAAACGTTCAAAGCTAAAGCACCAAAATGCATGAACAGGTCCACAGTCAATAACACAATCCTTTAAATGGCAGTGAAGGTGCATATTTGGTGTCACAGACTTTTTTCCATATACATGTAACCGTTCAAAACGTTCACCAAATTTGACAAAAAGCAGATCAGCTTTAAGAATGTCAGTCTTGGATAAAACTGGAGAAGTTAAATACTGGCATGCCAGGACAAATGTCTGCCAGCACCTTATGTGATCTTCTGGTAGCAGACCCTTCAAACAGAACATTGAGTAAATTAAAGTCCAATTCTTCCACTGGGATGCAGTGTAGCCACCATAATTTGATGCAATTCTGTGGGGTAACCGTCCAATTCCTGTTCCAACATCAAATGAATGAATTCGGCTTTCAATAACCTTAAGGTCCTTCTTTGTTAAGAAATTGTTCTTTGTCCATAATTTAAAAACATGCTTTGCTGTCCCCCAAAATAAATTATGCATGGGGTCAATAGCTGTAAACTTAACAGCATCAAAGTATTCTAGTTGTAATAGACAGCTGTAATAAACACCATACAGTACTTTGTGGCTAGTGACTCATGCTTGGCTTGTGTTGATGCTTTTCTAACCATCTCCGCATGTTTCCGATGACTGCTATTATGACGTGGGGGCCATGTGTCCCTATCAAAACCAGAGTAGTCAGTTTTCTCATTGAAGCCCCCAGGAAAGTACTTGAAACATTTTGAGCAGCCCCGATGTGCTGAGTGTCCTTTAAACCCACAAAGTTTCCGTACAGCAGGAAGATCAGCTGAAGCCAGGAGAAGAGCACCCCGGTAAGTCATTGGTATTGAACTCTCACTGGTTGAAAGCTTGACCCCTTTCCACAATGCTTTTAGTTCATCAACAATAGGTGCCAAAAATGGGTTCAGTTATTTGGGTTCTCTGCTCATTTCTGGAACAATACCAGCCACTATAATGTTTTCCCACTTAAATCGTTGCTCTCTCGGAAGATTAAGAAGAACCAAGTAAATAACACCAATAGATCTGTTATTTCTTCTCTTAAAAGGTTGAAACCAATCAACATTTATTGCAAATGCTAAGTTTCTGGGGACATTCAGGAAATTGTTTCCTTTGTAAGTGAGAAAGTCTTTCCAAATACTGCCATCGTAAACATCTGCCACATTGTTTTCAGTAACTTGACGATTACGCCACTGTTCGCACATTTCAGGAACTCCTGGCCTCTTAAGTAATCCTTCAAGTTGATCAATGACACTGTTAAAACAGTAGAGTTTGTGTGGATAGAAGCATACCTTACGACTGTTCAATATCACCTTCCTTGCCAGTGGCTCTCCCCACTCCCCTTTACGGCCTTTCTTGAATGGTATGTTGGTGCAAATGTTTGACACAATCCTTACTCCAACATGCCTAGTGCAATTGTCCAAATCATAGAGCGATGAACACTTTGGGCACACTGCAAACTTCACAAAGTTATCACGTTTCAGTCTGACAAACTTTCGAAGGAGGTACAATGAACTTGGAAACATAAAGGCCATTTGACACAGGTATTCACTATTGCAGGTAATACCAATTGCATGAAAAAACTTAAACATAAAGCGCAGCAGCCACTCAAGGCCATTGTCGCTTATCTTGCATGAAGCTTGCCAAAATAACAAAAAATAAACAAGCCACTGGAGCAAAATAGTGATTTGCTGTACTGATGACCGAAGACGTTTAGGTTCTGGGAGAGGTTCATCATTTGCAATATCTTGAAGTAACTCCTCTTCTTCTTCATTCCAAACAACAGGTTTCTTTTGATCACTGTAATCACAGCTAGTAGTTTCACCGTCACTTTCCGTCCATCCAGAGGAAGTATCACTGTCACTATCAGAGCCATCAGTGCTGGAGGCAGTGGCCTTATAATGGTGTGGAAAAAAGTAAAATTATTTTACAATACATGACACATATTTTTACAACAATCTTCTTACAGTAATTTGCTTTGAAGGCAAATGGTCAAGGTACCCAACTAGTAAACTAAAGACCTAGGTTTCATTCCTGGCTGGACACTTTTTTAACCATTTCTTTTCTTTTCTTTTTTTTTTTTCAGTCCATACATTTTGTATTCACATACATTTACATGCATGTCAGACGTAACAGCAAACCACCTTCCCAAGAAAATGTGCAAGTTGGAATATTATAAATTTACAAATATAACGAACATTCAGAACGATGAGCACGCAAAATTCTATGAAAAGCTGTCTATTCAACGAAGAAATACCTGTCAACAAGTATAAGAATAACATCAATCATATGTCATAGTTGTGAACGTAATGTATATTCTACTGTAGAGCTAATATTGTGGATACAACTTCGAAGTATTTTCTATTTCAATGTTGGCGAGTTTACGTTCGAAGAAGACAGAACACTTCAGACTCGACTTTGAATTTCTTTCAACTTTTACTAGAAAATCTTTTTTTCCAAAATTTGATTTGCTAAATTCGGGGTGCGGCTTATCTGTGAGTGCAGCTTATCGCGAGTCTTTACGGTATGTAATAAAATTTCAACTGCCCAATTTCATTGTTGTTTCAGGTTTAATTCAACAAATTGGATGTGAATGATCATCCCAGTGTGCACAACAAAACTGATTTGTGCTTCTCCTTTGACTCAAGTTATGGAAAATTTGAACCCTGACAGTTACACCCTTAGCCACTCAATTGACTGACATGAAACAAAGTAAAATGTGTACAACCAATTTCCCTTATCACTACCAACAGGAAACCTACCTCATATTTATTTCCTTCCAAGTCATCATTCATTGCATTTAGGAACACTTGGTCATCACCAAAAACCTCTTCATAATCAGTATGGGCACCTGTAATATAGGAAAATGAATAGCTCACTTTCTAATGTTGGTGTCATTTTCTCTGGACTCTCAGGGAGCTTGATATCTAATTTGAGTTGTACAGTGATACTATCGAACCAAACTAATTTTACTTTTAAAAATCTATTCACACTTTCAAGGGCACTACAAGAAATTTGAGGAGTTGCAGGGGTTTGGCCGATGAAAAGCACTGGCTACTTTGCTAAGAAGTTGGCTATTTTTTACCTGAATTTAACTAAATAGAGAAAGATTCTTTGAAATTTGACACTTACTGCACTAATTTAGCAGGGCTTGAGACTAACGGTAGCCAACTAGCCACAGACTAGTAAAAAATCTGTTTTGGCTTGTGGATTTTGCACTGACCAGAGGTAAACCAAAGTTAATGGAAATAAATTTCAAATGTATCACAAAGGGGAATTGAGTCGAAGCTTGCAGAATTTGAAATATTGGCTGTAATGAATGTCACATAATTAATTTACTGCATCAAAGCAATAACTTTAGTTCACCAACAACCGAACAAACTATTGATTTTTCCAGGGGCTTTTTCCATACTAAAGCAATGAACAACAAACAAACTGCTTCCCCAACATTTTCCCAATTCGCTGCTGGTCATTGAGATTTGTCTCATTTTCCCTGTCCAAACAGACTGTTGTGAGAGGGGTAATTTTTGTCTCAACAGGATCATTTGTGAAGTCCATGGTGTCTTCACTGTAGAAGCACTTATGTGCATTTCTAATAATGGTGTTTCTCTAGAGCATTGTCATTACATGGTGAAACTCTTGATAAATAAGTAATGTGTTTCAAATAATTTGTGCATGAGTTATTTTATTTAAAGCCCCTTAATATTCAAATCACATCAAGTTTGTACTCAAAACAGAATATGCATCTGAAGTAACCATTTCCAATTAGACTGGGGTTTAAAGTACATTTAGATAACATCCAATTTCACTATATTAGATTTGTACCAGTGTTTCTTCTAGGTATTTTAAAGAACTTAATTTACGGTGAAAAAAAATCAAGTGAAGACTATAATTTTATTATAAAACTTTCAAATTGTAAAACATACATAGATTCAAAGCTGATAAGTTGCAGGTCAGTATAGGCCATTTTGCAGTTGAGCAGGGAACTGGGGCAAGTTTCAAATTTTAACCAATTGATAAATTGCCACTATCAAAACGAAAGATAACATTGAGATTGGCCATTTGATCAAGTTTGATGTTTTTAAGTTGAACAGAGACCAAGATATGGGAGATTTTTTGTTCATCAGTATCGAATATGTTGCAGTAACAAATATCTGTCAAGCAAGTCTAGCCTGGCTAGTGAAACATTCATTTTGGCTGGTGAATCAAACCTGTACGTGTATAGCTAGCCACTGGGCTAGCAAGCTGAAAAATTAGTCTCGAGCCCTGATTTAGGGAAGGGGAAGGGGTCGATAAACCAACATTGATGAGCATCTAATTTCCCCTCAAAATATCACTGTTTGAACAAACACACTGTTCATGAGAATAAAAGAAATGATAAAAAATTATAAACTTTTGGGTTTGCAGACAAAATCCTGGGAAGTATTGACTCAAATGAAACTGCTTATATTTTTAAAATAATTGAGATGTTAGTTATGTATCAGTCAATTCCAAAAGCGCCCATCCCCGGGCAAACACCCGGGCATTTGACTTTTTTGAAAAATTTTGATCAAATGCCCCACTGTGTTTCCATTTTAGACAATCAAATGCCCCACTGTCAGGGCCTCAAAAAGGGCAAATCAAATGTAAATCCATAGCAAATAACTCGTTGCATCAAGCATTTTGGCACGCTCCCTGCTCATAATGAATATTTTTTTCTAACATCGCTTACCTTTTTCAATCCAAATCTGGGGGTGGGGGAATGGGCACTTTTGGAATCGACTGATACATTATTCTCAACAGTGTATTTACTAGTTTTCAGTCTTTTGTTACGTCCACTGTACTTTTAAAATATGTGTAGCCCTTATCACAGTTTCAGATATGGGCGGGTTGGCAAATGGAACAGAAATTACAGTGTTTGTATGCAATTCCGTTGTCAAACAAATTGATTGCAGGACCAGCTGTTTCTTAGCAAAAAATATATTGCTAATTAATAGTACTTGGCAAAGGGTTCCACTGACAAAATTTAAGGGATTTAGCCGTGCCAAAAAAACATTCTCTGGGTTTTTTAATTTTCCATACATTCGTCTGTTATTTTTTCCCAGAAATTTTTCAGCCTGCGGCAAAAAATTACAGACGAATGTATGGAAAAATTAAAAAAGCCAGAGGATCTTTTCTGGCACGGGGCGATTTTTTCATCCCACGTTTTGTCCCCACCCGCCTTGGGTCACCTTTTGCACAGTGTTTTATATTCAGTCCGCGTCCTAGTCCGCAGCCTTCAGTCCGGACGCATTTTATACTCAGTCCACGTTTTATACCCAGTCCGCAGTCTGGGTCCGCAGTCCATATTTTATACTGACCGTAATGCAAATTAAAAATACCGCGCAGAGAAATGCTGGTGCAATACTTCTCCTGCAAAGATTTCGGATTTTATTTCCTGCTTTCTATAAGCCTGTGTCTATCGATCAAGATTTTTCTTTAACCTTTACATACCGTGGTTAGATATAGCTGCCTCAAGATCCTCATCACCAGAAGAACCAGATGACCACATTTCTTCGCAGATGATGCTTTGGTTTCTTTGCCTCATGTTCCAAACTCGCAGCGCGATCTTTAGTGATCCAGTGATCTTTCTGTACGTCGTAATAAGCCTTACGATGTTTCCAGAAAGCGGCCCTCGATAAGTATTCATTGCAGTGCCCACACAACAGTCTAGCTTGCTTTCGCAAGCGGGAAGACATCTTTGCTGCATGAACGTTCAAGCGATAAAATTATTGTTGTCAAAGGATCAAATTAAAACAGGCTGTGTTGTTGCCGCCATCTTGATTTGCTTGTTTTAGCTTGGCCAATCACGTACCAGCTGGTAGAAAAAAGCCAATCAGAAGCTTATTTCATGGCGGGAACTTTCGGCGGTGCACTTTGTCGGCTCTTCGTCGCTGATCAAAAAGGCGATTTTTAGCGTCACTTTTTTAAAATTTTACATTCCATGCCAGTTAGTAGCTGTGTCGCTGTGTGAACGTTTCTTACTTCGTGACCTGATTCCTGCTCTTTTCTATTTGCAAAATGGAAGATCAGTATGTCGCATTGCTTGAAAGGGTCCTCACGGAAAATAGACGCCTCAGAGAAGCAATAGAAGCGCGAGATAATGAGCAGCGAAACGTGCTTCGCGAGCTAGCATCAAAAATGGAGACCGGCTTAGGACCAGAAAGACCCAGCAGAAAAAGAACTAGGAAGATCCAAATCCCACAACAGTGCCGAGTAAGTATATTTTATGTTTGTGTTTTTTTCGTGATGGCTTGTTGTAAGATGAACGCCTGTAACTTCATGCGGGTAATGTGGGGAATGGCGCAGTATGGCATGTCACGCTAATCGTTGTTACAGGCAACCATAAGCGTTATAACAGTAATACCTCAAATTGATCCAAACCTTTCACAGATTCCAGATTTATATGTATAATCTTATAGATGGTAACCATTTTCCAGAAAATGGACTTCAAATTTCGCTCTTTTGGCCTCACTGGTAGCCGCCATCGTGGAATACGCAATAATCTATGGGATTGATGATGACATACATATGAGAAGTTTGTGTGTCCTGTTGCCTTGATACCCTCACAGGGGCCATTTACAGCTGTAGCCGATTTTTTGCCACCCTTTGAACTAAATAACCACTGGGAGAGTGCAGTATAGGAACACTACAGGGCACACAAACTTCTGAAATGCATCAACTTTATTTTATTGATTTACCCTTATGGTTAAGTTTGCCATTTAAGTGATAAGAAGCAACGGAACACTTTCCTTGTCACTTCTCCAAAGCAGCTGGGGAATAGCAACAACAAAACAACAATGGCCTCTCAAAGCTTCTTTACCTCTCATAAAACAATAAACCCCAATGACAATGACACAACTTTCACCCCCCCCCCCCCCCCACCCCAAAGTCCAAGTGGCTTGTGCACAAGTGTTTATGGTATGCCTTTGAGTTTATTCTTTCCTGTTTTATCACAGCAAGACTTAAGAAAGATGTACAAAGCATTAAAAGGGAATGAAGGTTTTAAAGAATTCAAGTTGGATGAGAGGTACAGACTTGACAGTCATAACATTGCATTTATCCATGTTAGCTTTGTACTGAAACAGTTCTTAATGTGTGCTAATATCAGACATACTCAAGGGACAAAATGCTACTGAATTTAAAATGTTTAAAAAGGTCTTATTCAAAATGACACATGTAATGTTATTTGAATTGGCAAATTATCCAGTCAAGTCCCAACAGTTTGGGGAAAAAAA
Organism: Pachyseris speciosa; assembly: GCA_016490735.1. Taxonomy (NCBI): domain Eukaryota; kingdom Metazoa; phylum Cnidaria; class Anthozoa; order Scleractinia; family Pachyseridae; genus Pachyseris; species Pachyseris speciosa. The sequence goes on from JAEMWC010000683.1 coordinate 330,828, forward strand.
AAGTCACTTGCCTAGATGTCTTTTCTGTCACATACATGTATTAATTGACAGTCCATATCAGTGTTGATAAGGTGGCTTTGCAATCATGCTCAGAATGCATCACCTCACATAGAAGCAAGGCTTCTGTAGAAGGTGGTGTATTTTGTGCATGATTGTGAAACTAGCTCATGTTGCAAAGGCTTGCTCAAAGGAAATTTCTCCAAAAATTCTCTGAGTGTTGGAGCACCTAAGGCGAGCTGTTGAAAGCATGGTTAGGGCTAACCCTGGTTGGAACCTGGAGCTTTCTCTTTGTAGCATGCTGATTAAATTGTAACTTGCATACAATTATGACTGAGCTTGTCATGTGCATTTTTTCTCATCATTGCATTTTACAAATCAACTTTTTTAGATTTTTGGACAATGCCAATAAGGAAGTCACCCACACGGTCATTGAGGCAGTGGTGGCTGATCATGGTGGGACTGATAAGTGCCCTTGGTCTGCAGCTGAGATGAAAGGTAGTTGTGCTTGTATTAGTCTGCTGCTGTTGACAACCACACAATCAAGCTACATGTATGTCACATGCTAGCATTTTTTAAAATCTGAATTGAGTATTCAATTCTGCATGCTAGATTCTCAATTCCTGGGGAAAGTTTCTTTGTAAAGCAGAAAGTTATGAAATTTGGTTTACTACAAAAACATACAGCATTTGAAAATTATTGACTGTGTTGAGCATAACTATGATGAAACTATTTTTCATTGATCTTGTATTTATTTATCTTGTATTTATCATGTGACATTATTACATAAATACTAACATAATAATAATGGACTAGTTAGCATACATTCACAACATGACACGATATGACATGCTTTTCAAGAGTTTGAGTATCATAAGAAACAGTAATTCAAGCCATTTGGACAGCAATGAAACCAGGTTGTCATTATCACATGAATTATGCATCGTTGATGTCAAAATTAAAAATTAATAGTAATCAATTGACATTGATTTTTATCAACTGAACCTTATGATTGTATTATTGATTTTACTGGTTGCCTGGTGACATTAAGGGCATTTCAGTGAAGCTTTATATATACAAGAAAGCTTTTGCTATATCATTGTATGTCTTTTTAAGCCTCCAGTGATGTACTTATACCATTGTTGTATGCTTTTTGTTTTCATTGGAAGGTGCTGCTGCTACTTATTTCAACAGTCTCTGTGATGCTTCTAAAAGAGCAAAAAATGGCAAGCAAGAGGATCACAGAACTCTCTGCAGGAGACAAGGAAGAATGAGAGATGTAAGTTGTTGTTATTAACAGTGATGTATATCTTGTTAGACATTCCATTTGGTATAAGGGCTGTGATATTGCTTCTGAGTGTGTGATTCCTATTTGTTGGTGAGACTTATTTGTATTTGCTTCTCTGGGAGGGGCACTAAGGTAGTTTTTTGTACTGCACTAAATTAGGGTAGGTGCCATTTCAAGTGCATACAGTAACAGCTATTACTAATGCTAGACATCTTGGAGGATTTCTATTTAACAGTTCAATTATTACATGTTGTCAGACTTGCCATGTAAATATGCAGTGAATCACAGCTGAATTCCAAGCAATAAACAGTCCCTAAGTTAAAAAAAAAAAACAATTTTGCAAATCATAGTAAAAAAAAAGGCTAAAATCTCTGCACAGTACAATGGATGCAATGAAGTGTTCATTCCTTCTCCTATATTTTTAATCAAAAATTTCCTTTGGAAGCCCTATGACTCCTTTAACCTCCTTTAAGTCACAGAAGAAAAAGTGGGGGCCCCCTCTTTTTAAGTCAGCAAACTAAACAAAGATTCAAAAGGGATTTATCACAGATTTATTCAGTTGTAAACTTAATTTTTAGTACACTAATATCGAAAAAATGTCTGTCCAGGAGGACACAGACCTCTTGCTGTTTTGCATCCTTTTTTCATTTTTCATCCAAACAGTGTGTCAATGGACACATACATGTATGTGTATGATATTATGTGCATCAGGGAAAACCCTGAGAACACACCGTGTTGTGCTTCAGGATTTTGGCCTCATATTTCTTGCAAAAGAATCAAAACCAAATATAAACAAAACCAAAGTAATGCTTTTTAATAGAATTCTAGGTCATATTCACAAGTTTAAGGCCTGGGAAAACGGCTTCAACATCCGTTCGATTCTTTTGAACAGCAATGTCAAAACCATTTGGCACCATATTTCAACCATGTTGAATGGAAGTTGAATTGATGTTGAATGAGTTTAAAAGCTTGTAAACTTCACTTCAATATCCATTCAACATTTCTTTTGTTATCGCGAATGTTGAACGACGTTGAAGCCATCCGCCACCCGCTTTCAACATTGTTGAAAACCAAAATTCTGAAAAAAGTAGCTTACAGCAGTCATGCATGGGCCCTTCAATTGTTTTGAAACCTTTTGTTATTTGTTTGATTCCCCAGAAAATTGAAAGGAGACTTACATCCCTTAGAAACATGCCTTGGTCAGAGGAGAAAAAGGCCATGGTAGAGGAAGTTGTTGGAATCCCTACCTACAGTGTACACAAGCTCAGACAAGTCTGACTTTTCCGACGATGAAAATGGAGCGATGTACCTTGCTGGGTATCAAGTAAAAAAGTTGCCTTGGGAGAGGTCAGTACTGACCAAAGCCAAGAAAGCCCTTGATGATGCATACATCAGGAGCCTTAATCCAAGAGCAAGAGTGAACCTGGTGAAGAGACTTGTGAATGATAGGTTTTCAACACGTCTGCCTCCAGGAGGACCGGAATGGGCAGTCAGATCTGAAGAGGCATTTCCTACTCCCACAACAGCTGCAGCTCCACCCACTCATCCTCCATAAGTACCAGCTGCATCACGCAGAGCCTGTCATTCAACAAGAACTCCTCCCACCCAGGGCCATCCTTCTTCTGCTGAAAGAACCGATCGGCTATCTTCCAGTACCAGTCCTCCAACAGTGGCCACCCAATCCCACAGCACCCACCGAAGGTCAGCAGCTGTTCCCAGTCAAACCGATCGGCTATCTTCCAGTACCAGTACCAGTACCAGTCCTCCATCAATGGCCACCCAGTCCCACAGTGCCCATCGAACAGTGACTCTCCCCACCAGAACCTGTCCTCCAGTAGTGGCAACACTATCTGCAAGTACACTTCCCTCAGCTGCTCCATCATTGACACCAGGTTCTCGCGTAACCCCGAGGACTTCCAAGAAGAAGTCTGTAAAGTCTTAAAAGAACAGTGCCCGTAGACTAACTGTTTCACCAGTTTATTAAATTTTAATTTACTAGGTTTGTGCTTTCTTCCATGGAGAAAAGTTTTCAAATGTTTGCTGGACTTATTTTCTGTTAATGCTGTTTTCAATGTTTCTGTTGGAACAATTTTCAAATGATATTGGAGCAAACTTTCAATTATCTTTTCAATTATCTGTACTTACACAAATTTTTACTAAGGAATATAAAGGTTAAATATTCAGTGTTTCTGTTTATGGTTCAAGGCCGTGAATTTTGAAATATTAAAATTTTTTTAAACTTATTTTTGAAAAGTGATATTATTTAATGAATAGGTTTCCAATATTGACTTTATTTCACATGGTTGAAGTGTTCAGTAAATATCTTGCAAGAATGTTATCGTTAAGAAGTTTTTGTACATTACAGTAAATGTTGATAAATAGTAAGGGAGCGTGGTTTACACCAAATAAACAAGATTGTGAAGACAGTAGATTTATTCATTGAATGGTGTCTCCGTTGCTTCCAAACAATTTAAGCTTAAAAGTGGACAACAGGTTTGTCAACTTTCCTCTGTTATGTCACCCTCAAATTATATATAATATAGCCGTTTGCTTTTTTCCTTCACTCCTCTCATAAAGGAGTGCACAACTTGGCATGTAGTTCTGTTCATACTGCTGTCTTACATACAAAAATACATTGACTTTACGCCAAGCATAAAGTTGGCTTAAGGATCCCTGTTCTCTCTATTTACATCTATATTTATATATAAAGCAGATGTAAATTCCCACTTTACACCAGCTTTACACAGTGCTTATAGGTAAAGCCGGCTTAATTCTCTACTTTACACCAGCTTTACACAGTGCTTAAAGGCCTCTTCAAGTCTCGTTACACTATCTTTACATTTAAGCGTAAAGGTAGTGTAAAGCTTGCATTTACAAAGGCTTTACGCCGTGCTTAAAGGTCTCTTAAAGAAGTCTCATTACACTAGCTTTACATTTAAGCGTAAAGGTAGCGTAAAGCTTGTATTTACATAATGTAAATGTGGCGTAAAGCTTCTTAAATCCGAACTTTATGGCGGATTTATGCTAACATTAAGCTAAGTTAAATTTTCCTTTTCATGCTGTGATAAAACATTCTTAGGGTAAAGCCAAAAGTCAAAATATTTGGTGACCTATATGTCAACATTAAAAAAGTTATGAATTTTTATTTTGATAGCATTAATGAACGAAATGACTGCAGAAACTATTAACTCATGTTCTGCCGGACAACAACTGAAAACCTGCAACTTTCCCAATTCCCGGACTATGGTGTTTATTCAGTTTTGTTATTGCCAAATGCTTAGTTGTTTAGACTGTATTACCCCGCAAACTGACCAAACATCGAACATGACCGTTTATTTTATTTCAGTTCCTGTTACTGGTTTTTAATTTCCGCGTTAGTGACCAAAGGAATTCTGGGTAATATCGTGAATAACGGGAGCATAGAGCCTGCCAATTTCCATTTCGGTGAAGAATCGTCACAACTCGCTCAAAAACTGTCGGTGATCCACTCGCTCTGAAATTCTTCTCCCCTTTTTTATTTCTTCTAAATGATTGCCGCTACCTACCAACCGAGTCTTACGATACGAGGCACGGGTCATCTGAGGTGGCAAATGGCTCGAAAAGCACACCTATCAATCAAATACTTGAATTCGTGCCCACATAAAGACCAGCAACCGACTAGCGTGAGAAGAAAGATACATCCTTCGGTGTTGTGGACCCACCGAATCACTGTGGTAACCACTTATATGGATTAATGAGATCGTCTTGACCCCGCCGTACCCTCGGGAAATTGTAAAATAAATAAATAAATAAATAAATAAATAAATAAATAAATAAAATAAAGACTTGCAAAAAGTTGGCAGAAAAAGGAGTAAGGCCTTTATAGTGTTTGGAACAAATTAAAAAAACCTTTGTTTTATGAGCATTTATGGTCATGGCATCTTTTCCCCCACCATACTAAAAGAAAAATAAGATAACTATAATATAAGCTTATTTCATGTTTTTCACAGCATTGAGATTATATTCAGGCTAAAAGTTGTATTTCAAATAAAAAAACGATCGGTAAATTTCAGAGCACAATCAACGCTTCTATTGTACCATCAAAGAGCCATCCACTGTGGCATTAAGAGCTTTCATTTCTGCTATGGCACGCTCCACCTGCAAACAAGTAAATGAAGCTGTATAAAGGGTCTATTAAGTACAAGGTTTACCAGCCACAACGAAAAGAGGAGGAAACATAATGATAAAACTTGTTTTGGCTTGTATTGTCGGGAAAGCAGTCCAATTTCAATGAGGCGGTCTACCGCTGAAAGAATGAATTTGCCCCGGCCTGCCAGGTGGAGACGAGGGCTTGACGTGGCAGAAAATTCCGTGGGAGTTGCAAAAAGGTGGCTGCTACTCAGTGAAGATGATAGTTTGTTTTCTATAGCTGTACTCTGTCTTACAATATATCTGACGCTAACGACTTAAGAGGAGGGTACACATTTTTTTTAGATTTGTCACAGAGAGCTATAAAAACTGCACTGGATTAATTCCAGGTATCACTCTTTCCATATGCTATTCCGTTAATTTAAAGGTTTCAATCTTCTTGTAAACACTAAAATTGTTAATCTTCACAAAGTGCACACCTCTCTCTAGCGGTCTTTAGAATTTGTAACGAAGGCCGTACACTATGGTAATAAAGCGTGTAGTCGTATGAGTGGATTGGAAACCTGAGAAATTAAAGGTGCGCTGTCTGCCCCTTTTAAATTACAGCTTGATACATTATTTATGTTATTTGTTCTATTTGTTGCTTCTGTTTTGGCTCCTCACGCTACCGTGCTAGCTGTTGTTGTTGCTGGTTCTGTTTTCTGAGTCTGTTCTTCTTTTGTTACTGCCATTTCGGTGTCTGTTGTTGTTGTTGTTGCTGCTGCTTTTGTTTAGGTTTCTTCTGTTGCGGCGGGCGCTGTCTTTGTTGTTGTTGCCTTTGTTGCTTCTGTTACGGTTGCTGCTGCAGTTGTGTTTGTGTTTGTTGTTGTTGTTGCTGCTGCTTTTGTTTGGGTTCCTTCTGTTGTGGCTGCCTTTAATTTATTCAACGTATTAACAGATGGGTTTCGTAACCAGAATGTCTACCCACGAATGACACAATGAATTCATTTCTTCTCTCATATAAGGACGCAAGGGTGTCCTGACGTAATTAAAATAAACAACGCAAAATGAAAGGAAAAAGAAAGGCAATAAAGTTATAAGACATTGGATACGAAATAAACCCTTTCATATTGCCTGCGATAAAAAGTGTATTTTTTCCACAATTGCTAGTAATCTCACTATCTGATCGGCTAATTTGCCGTTGTCGATTAGAGTCAAGAGAACGCTGTTCGCGTCAACGTGTCATGCAATGCCGTTTTCAGTTTCTTTGACGTAAATATT